>JAQSUU010000509.1:600000-871978 GCA_038087645.1 Saccharum hybrid cultivar R570
AAGTTAGTACTTAGATAAGCCACCTAGAGGTCCTTAATTGGGCATAAAGGATATGACCACTGGCATATTTAGTTTCAAATTCAGACTTTTCACAAAAGCTTTTGTTTCAAATGCACAAATGACATGTTTAGTGTTGAATCTTGCTCCGATACTAGCTGTCATAGAACCATCCAAATTATAAGAGCACAAGTACAAAAACAATCACCGGAGTGATCAAATTCCCGCACTTGAGCCCATATAACTCCGGTAGTCCAATGAAATCTCGAAGGATTTCAAACAAACCAACAACAAACCAAGATCGTACATGATTCAACACAGCATACTATATATTACAACATTTCACCAGTAGCTTACAGTAGCTCACATACATCGGAGTTCAAATAAGTTGTTACAAACCAAGTTTAAAGTGGCGGAAGCAACACAGTTTTAGAATCACAACTCCAGTTGCTCAGATACATAGCCAGCTCATAGTCAATTCCCACAAAAGCATTTCAGAGGAGAACTCTAGAGAGACTGCGCCCAACGGTCTAGTCTTCGTCCCCGGCGGGGAGAAGGCAATACTTGCAACAACCATAGTAGAGAAGGTCATCTGCAATAAGAGAGGATAAACCCTAAGTACGAGAAGATACTCTGCTAGACTTACCCATCAAAAACTAGAAACAAAGTGACACCAAGGAGTATGCAAAGCTTTATTAGTGGATCTAGCTTGACAACATTTTTACATAAAAGCTTATGTAACATAAGTAACCATTTATTGCTTAAGCATCAAGTTAATAATCGTTAACCTGTCATCTAGATTAGCACCTGCTCTATAGCAATCACTTGATTAAGGAGCAAACATTAATAACCATATCAGGTATAAAAAGGCTATCATTATCATCATCATTCCTAAACCATTAAGTCATTTAGTGTATCTACATGGAGATAAACCCATCAAGTTCTCACTAACCGGGAGAGATGGTGACTCGAATCGATTACTACCTAGTTGGAAAAATATTTCTAACCCTCACCTAGGCATACTTTGCAACGATAGCCTTAGGTCACCTTTGGTACAACTCAGGAACCAACTTCATGGGCCCGATCAACGCCAGCACTCTCTAGGATACCAAATCTACCAGGACGATCGGGACTTTTAAACACCTGCCCTTGGGCTCACGCCATTGGCTCCCCTTGCTCTTCTGAGTCGGTAGAGGTAGGTGATAGGGGTGTGGGGTCGCCAGAAGGTGCTCGCTGGTGGCAAAGGTGGCATGATGAAGCCGACTGAAACCCACTTTTCAACGACCATGATCTCCCAAACTAGCTCGAATTAGTAGAAGCTGCAATTGACAATCTTGTAGAGCTATACGTGAACTTTGATTTTGTTAATTGGAGCTAGAGCTGGTTCGGCTTGGTTCGAAAGTTACAAGGCTTTAAAGTGAGGTTCACCACAATTGCAATGTAGTTAGGACTTAACCAAATGGTTAAGTGCTAAAACAGCACTGCCTTCAGGCTTGTGGGCCATTTTTGAGGGTGTTCTGGTCATTTTCATGAGATGATCATAAAACAACTTTTGTTCCTTAACAAATTGCTAAAACTTTGCTTAAGGGTGCACAAACATGCATACACTTATAGCTGTACTTTTTAAATAGCCAAACAAAAGAGGTAAAGAGGTCAACCAAAGTCACACTAATACTTAGAAGCATAGTTAGGGCTAAAGACCTTCATGAACATTGTTCCTAATGACATTCTAAGTGTAGTTAAGTTGTTTGAGAAGGCAAATGACGCTCACTTGCATGGATCAAACATGAGCATACACATATACAAGCATATAACCAAGCAAAAGCATATAGAAATAAGCATGAAATGATAACACTCATCAGGGTATGATGCTTATGAATGAGATGATGATGCACATGTTCATATGATGCAAGTGTTTTAGTGCAACCGTAACACTAGGGTGTTACAGTTCTGCCACACTTATCCTTCTCCAACACAACATCTTTCAAGCCTCTAACCAAGTCATACTTAACCAATCTATTTAATTGTTTCATTCGAACATGACCGGCCTTCTATGCCATAACCAACCCATACTAGACTTAGTGAACAAGCATGTTGACAATTGAGCTTCACTAACATTGATATCAACCAAGTATAGATTCTCATATCTAAAGTCTTTGAAGATCAAATTGGAGCCATCTACACTTATGATCTCTACATCATCTACTCTAAATATGTATTTGAATCCAAGATCACACAATTGAGCCACGGATAGCAAATTGAAGTTCAAGCTCTCAACTAGCAACACATTGAAAATGCTCATGTCATTGGATATTGCAATCTTAACAAGCCCTTTGACATTGTCTTTGCCATTGTCACCAAATGTGATACTATCATAACCATCATTGTCATTGGTGTTGATTAAGTTGAACATTCTTGCATCATCGGTCATGTGTTGAGTGCACCCATTATCAAGAACCCAATACCTTCCTCCAGCTTTATAATTGACCTACAAAAGAAGATCAATTCTTTTTAGGTACCCAAACTTGCTTGGCTCCTTGAAGGTTAGTCACTAAGCTTTTTAGTACCTAAATGGCTTTCTTCTTTGAGCCCATCCATGGTGCACCAATGAACTTAGCTTCACACCATTAGTACCCTTAGTAAGCACATAGAAAGAATAAAGCTTAATTGCGGATATATTAGCATTCTTGTTTTTGTTCTTGCAATCATGCTCTTTATAACCAACTTGCTTGTAACTAGTGCAAAACTGAGTATTGTTCTTCACAAAACTAGTCTTGTGATGAGCAAAGGCCTCCTTGCCTTTATTGGGGGTATAGCCCAATCCTTTTTTATAGAGAGAAACTCTTTGGCTAAGCACATAAGTAAGAGGTCCTCACCACCTTAGGTTTTGCCTAAGACGCGTGTGAGCTCATTGACCTCCTTCTTGAGGGTTTCATTCTCAACCATTAGTGAGGTATCACAAGTGAAACTCTCACCACTAGATGAGCTAGAAGTGGAAGTGCTACAAGAAGGGTTAGTGGGAGCAACAATGATAGACTTATAGATTGATTCATCAATTATATCACAAGTTAAGCCTATAGGCTACATCACATGTTACAACATGCTCTTTCATATTTTGCTCATCAAGTAGAGAGAAATGAACTTTCTCAAGCTTCTTGTGAGCCTTGCCAAGCTTCTTATGGCTTCCTCTATCCTCCCATGAGATGCATTGAGCTCCTAAAAGACTTACTGAAGGGCTTTTAGTTCCTTTCGTAAGTCACCCTTCTCTTAATGTCAAAATGTTCCTTAGCATCATCTAACATATCAAGTAGTTCATCCTTAATTGATTCATCATTATTGTCACTTTCACTTTCATTATCATGTTCCTTATCACATCCATCATCACAAGTTTGTACCTTAGTGGCCTTAGCCATGAAGAATGATAGAGTGTCAAAAAGAGAAGGCTTCTCATTGATAGCAATGCTTGCAAGAGCCTTCTTCTTGATGGTCTTGTCATCATCACTATCATCATCATCATTTTAAGAAGTATCACTATTCCAAGTGACCACATATGAATCACCCTTCTTCTTATTCTTGAAGGTCATCTTGTCCTTCTTCTCCTTTTTCTCCTTCTTATCCTTCTTCTTGCTCTTCTTGTCATCATCATTAATGTCACTATTGTATGAGCATTGAGCAACAAGATGATCCTTGCTTCCACACTTGAAGCATCTTCTTGACTCTTCCTTGTTCTTAGATGAAGACTTCTTTCTTCTAGCACGATAGCCCTTCTTCTTCATGAATTTACCAAATCTCTTCACAAAGAGAGCCATCTTCTCATCATCCATCTCATTAAAGCTCAAATCTTCATCTTCACTTGATGATTCTTGCTTTGCCTTGCCCTTGGATGATGTGGCTTTAAATGCCACACTCTTCTTCTTTTCATCCTTCTCATTTTTCTTCTTCTTCTTTTCTTCCTTCTCATCATCATCTCTATAGGTGTCATCGGTCATCACATCTCCCAATACTTAGTTTGGTGTCATGGTGTCCAAACCACTTCTCACTAGAATAGTGACCAATGTGCTAAATCTTGAAGGTAAGCATCTCAAGAACTTATGGGAGAAGTCTTTATCCTTCACCTTTTCTCCAAGTGCTTTGAGATCATTTACAAGCACTTGAAGCCTATGAAACATCTCCGACATACTCTCATCTTCCTTCATCCTAAAACTTCCAAACTTCTCCTTGAGAATGTATGCCTTTGCACCCTTCACGGCTTGAGTGCCCTCAAATGATTCCTTTAACATCTTCCATACCTCATGAGCTCTCTCAATATTTGTGATTTGCTCAAATGTCCTCTCATCCAATGCATCATAAACAGCACTAAGAGCAATATCATTATTTTGGAGTAGCACTTCTTCGACGGCTGAAAGCCCAAGTTTGGTTTTGGTAATTAATGACACCAAGTTGCTAATGCCATGTGTTAAGTGTTTTGAGTTAGGCATAAGCAACACATGTGATGAAGGTGTATGTGGCAAGGAGTGGTGGCCACAAGATCACAAAGAGATGGTGCATGGACATGAAATGATGATCATGGTGGAGATGCACATAAAATGAAGGACATAATGATCAAGTGGAGGAGAAGGATCTAAGAGCGCAAGGCAAAGGTATAACCATAGGGTTTTCCTTTTGCCGATCTAAGATGAGTAGAGAAGTGATTGACTGGGTTTAGGATACATAACCGACTATCAAGAGGGGCAATCACGGTTAGCTCAAGAATCAAGTGCCACTAGATCAATGTCTTGAGCATATGCATTAGGGTCTAGTAGAGAGCTAACATAATGCCTTGGAAAATGATTGTGAAATGTTAACACACATGCACATGGTGGTGTACACTTGGTGGTGTCAGCACTTTTGTTAACACACATGCTTGTGAAATGCTAACACACATTCAGCGCTTTTTGGGGAAGTCAAATGCCTATTTTCTACTGCGTCGAAAGTCGGAAAAGAAACGGAGGCGAACGAAGGTCACAGAGGTGACCGGACGCTGGACCGGACGCGGTCTCTGTATGACCGGACACGTTCGGTCAGCGTTCAGCGTCTGCGCGTGTTTCAGTTTGATGATCGGACACGCAGCGCGTCCGGTCACTATCGACCGGACACGTCCGGTCGTTAAGGGAGCTTACTGGACTCTAATCGGACGCTGGCACTATGGCGTCCGGTCAGTTCTTCAGCGCGTCCGGTCGCTGTTTTGTTGTGTGCTACTCAGGCTTGACCAGCGCGTCCGGTCAGTTACGAGACCAGCGCGTCCGGTCGCACCCAGCGCGTCCGGTCTGTGCCACCAGCGCGTCCGGTCGGTACTTCGCAACTTAGCCATTGCGTGACCGGCGCGTCCGGTCAGTATGACCAGCGCATCCGGTCAGCGTGATTTCGGCTGTTTAAGTTCCTAACGGCTAGCTGCTTACCCCTTCGTTATAAATAGAAGTTGTCCGGGGTTTGAGGGTAACTCTTGCACATTTTGAAACCTAGAGACATCCTTTGAGCTAGAGAACAATCCCTCCACTCATCTCTTTGCTTAGTTGCACATCTTGAGTGAGATTGAGTGAGATTCAAGTGCATTGCTTGAGAGTTACATTCTAGAGGCACTTGATCTTCGAGTTGCTGCGGATTTCTTGTTACTCTTCCGTGTTTCCCGACACGGTAGACGGCTTGGAGCAGCGGAGGTGATTGAGCTCGTAATTGGAGATTGTTGGAGCCCTCACCAAGTGTTGTAAGGGGTTCTTGATCCTTCCCCGCGGGAATTCGTGAATTGGATACTCTAGTGGAGCTCGTGGCTTAGAGGATCCCCATCTTGTGTGCGGTTGTGCGGCGCCCGCCGCGGGCTCAACTATTGATAGTTGATTAGCTCACGAACCGACAAGTGGGTGTATCTCCACAACGGAGAGTAGCTTGCCGGGAAGCAAGTGAACCTCGGGATAAATTCTTGTGTCATTCTCTTCCCAAGGACTTCTCTTGTGTGATTGATTGATTGGTACTTCTCATCTCTACATGGCGGTATAATCACTCAAAGCTCTTCTCTTGTATTACTTCTTATTTCTAGCTTGTAGTTGTTGTTGTGTTTAGTGAATAGCTTTGTTATAGACTTGTGTAGGTGGCTTGCTTAATTAGTTAGAGCTAGTGCATTTGCTTCGCCACCTTTCTTACTAACGTGTGGTTAAGTAATTCTTGTAGAAGTTTTAATTAGGCTATTCACCCCCCCTCTAGCCTATTTGGACCTTACAAGTGGTATCGGAGCCGAGGCATCGTTTATTTGAGGCTTAACAACCTACGGAGAAAAAAATGGCTCAATTAAGCTTGCACATCAACAACACCAAGAAGGCACCTCACTTTGATGGCACAAATTATGCATATTGGAAGGTTAAGATGACCGCACACCTCAAGTCAATCAATAGAGAAGTGTGGAAGGTCACCGAAACCAAATTTGAGGTTGCTAATCCGGAAGCACCAACACCGGTGGAAGAGAAGAAGCTCCAATGCAATGACATTGCCATTAGTGCTCTTCATGAGGCATTAGATGACAAGACCTTTGAGCAAGTGAAGAACATTGAGATTGCTCATGATGCTTGGGCTAAGCTAGAAGAAACATTTGAGGGCACCGAAGAAACAAAGACCGCTAAAGCATATATCTTGCAAGAAAAATTTTCAAGCTTCAAGATGCAAAATGATGAGAGTGTACTGGAGATGTTTCATAGGTTACAAGTTATAGTCAATGAGCTCAAGGCACTTGGTGAGGAGGTCAAGGACAACTAATTCTCTATGAAGTTCTTGAGAAGCTTACCCAAGAGATTTGATACATTGATCATCATGCTAGTGAGGACTACATTGAAGGATTCAACTCCTCAACAAATATTTCAAGAAGTGATGACCGATGATTCATATAGAGAAGATGATGAGAAGGATGAGTTGGTCAAGAAAAAGAAGGAAATGAGAAGAAAGATGATGAAAAGAAGAAGTGTATGGCATTCAAAGCCACCACATCCAAGGGTAAACCAAGATTGAATCATCAAGTGATGAAGACTCAAGCTCTTGTGATAGTGATGACATTGATGAGAAGATGACTCTTTTTGTCAAGCAATTTGGCAAATTTATGAAGAAGAAGGACTATCGTGCAAGGAGGAGGAAGAACTCATCCAAGAAGAATGAGCATAACATGAGATGCTTTAGATGCCATAGCAAGGACCATCTCATTGCAAAGTGTCCTTATGATAGTGATGATGAAGATGCTATCAAGAAGGAGAGGAAGAAGCAAAAGAAAAAACAAGAAAAGAAGGAGAGTTCTCATAAGAAGAAAAATAATTCTCATGTTGCTACATGGGATAGTGATGATTCCTCAAGTGATGATGAGGATGACAACAAGAGCAAGAAGAAGGGACATGCTAGCATTGCCATCCAAGAGAAGGTCTCCCTCTTCGACACTCCATCGTGCTTCATGGCTAAGGCCACTAAGGTATCATCCGACGATGAGAGTGATCATGATAATGCTAGTGATAGTGATAGTGATAGTGATGAAGAAGAATTCACTAAAGATGAACTAATCACTATGCTAGAAGATTGCACTCAACATTTTAAAGAATCTAGAAAAGAGTGCAAGGGCTTGCTTAAGGAAAAGAAAAACTTTATGCAAGAACTTGATGAGCTTAGGGCATCTTATGAGAGTATAAAGGTAGACCATAAGACGCTTTAAAAGTCTCACACTAAGCTTGAAGAAGCTCATTCCTCTCTAGTTGAAAAATGTGAAAACATGCCAACTAATGTTGAGAAAGCTAAAACTTGCAACATGGGCATATCATATGATATAATTGATGAATCCTTTTATAAGCCTATTGTTGTTGCTCCCACTAACCCTTCATGTAGTGCATCTACATCACCCTCATCTAGTAGTGATGGTTTCACTTGTGGCTCCACACTTATAGTTGAGAATGAAAATCTCAAGGAGGTAAAAGAGATCAATCACACCTTAGCTAAGGCTTATGGTGGTGAGGACCGCTTGCTTATGTGCTTAGGTAGCCAAAGAGCTTCTCTCTACAAAGAGGGATTGGGCTATAACCCCAAGAAAGGCAAGACCGCTTTTGCTCCTCACAAGACTCGTTTTGTGAAGAACAATGGTAGCTATTGCAAAAGTTGTAAGCAAGTTGGTCACATAGAGCAACATTGCATGAACAAGAAATCTAATGCTAATATATCCTCAATTAAGTTTGATTCTTTCTATATACTTACCAAGGATACAAATGGTGTTCATGCTAAGTTCATTGGTGCACCATGGATGGGCTCAAAGAAGAAAGCCATTTGGGTACCAAAGAGCTTAGTCACTAACCTTGGAGGACCCAAACAAGTTTGGGTACCTAAAAGGAATTGATCTTGTCTTGTAGGTCAATTACAAAGCCGGAGGAAGGCATTGGGTGCTTGATAGTGGGTGCACTCAACATATGACCAGGGATTCTTTTATATTCAAATCAATTGATACAAGTCAAAATAGTGGTTTTGATGCTATCACTTTCGGTAACAACAAGAAAGGCAAGGTCAAAGGGCTTGGTAAAATTGCTATCTCAAATGATATGAGCATATCTAATGTGTTGCTAGTTGAGAGCTTGGATTTTAATCTTTTATCGGTGGCACAACTTTGTGATCTTGGCTTCAAGTGCATATTTGGTAGTGATGATGTTGAAGTCATAAGTGTTGATGGATCAAATTTGATATTCAAAGGATTTAGACATGGTAGCTTATACTTGGTTGACTTCAATGATAGTGAGACACAATTAACATCATACTTGCTTAGCAAATCTAGTATGGGTTGGTTATGGCATAGAAGGCTTGGTCATGTTAGAATGAGACAATTGAACAAACTTTTGAAGCATGACTTAGTTAGAGGCTTGAAAGATGTCACCTTTGAGAAGGATAAACCTTGTAGTGCTTGTCAAGCCGGCAAACAAGTTGGAAATACACATCCTACTAAGAGTGAAATGAGCACATCAAAGGCATTTGAGCTATTGCACATGGACTTGTTTGGGCCAACAACATACACTAGCATTGGTGGGAATAAGTATGGTTTTGTGATTATTGATGACTATACTAGATATACTTGGGTGTTCTTTCTCTATGACAAGAGTGATATTTATGATCTATTCAAGTCTTTTGTCAAGAGAGTGCAAAATGAGTTTGAGACTATCATCATGAAGATTAGAAGTGACAATGGTAGTGAGTTCAAGAACACAAGAATTGAAGATTTATGTGATGATCTTGGTATTGGATATCAATTCTCACCAACATACACTCCTCAATCCAATGGTGTAGTTGAAAGGAAAAATAGAACCTTGATTGATATGGCTAGATCAATACTTAGTGAATACAATGTTAGTCATTCATTTTGGAGTGAAGCCATCAACACGGCTTGCTATTGTAGTAACCGTCTCTATTGCCATGGGAAGCTTGGAAAGACACCATATGAGCTATTGAATGGAAGAAAGCCCAACATTGCATACTTTAGAGTGTTTGGTTGCAAATGCTATATTCTTAAGAAAGGCACTAGATTGATCAAGTTTGAAAAGAAATGTGATGAAGGGTTCTTACTTGGTTATTCTACCACAAGCAAGGCATATAGAGTTTGGAATCTCACAAATGGCACCTTGGAAGAAGTTCATGATGTTGAGTTTGATGAAACCCAAGGATCTCAAAATGAAGCTCAAAACCTTGATGATGTGAGAGGAGATCAATTATCCAATGCAATGAAAAACATGGACATTAGTGATGTTAGGCCAAGGCAAGTTGATGATGATGATATTCATGTGATCAACCAAAGTATGCAAATTGATACAAATCAAGCAAGCTCTAGTGGTACTCATGATGAAGCTCAAGTTCAAAGTCAAACAAGTGAAAGCAATCAACTCCCAATACTCCAACCTACTAGCATTGCAAGAGATCATCCGTTGGATCAAATCATTGGTGGAATTCAAAGTGGTGTTCAAACTAGATCAAGGCTAGCATCCTTTTGTAAGCATTACTCATTTGTCTCATTAGAAGAACCAAAGAAGATAGAAGATGCATTGAAGGATTCCGATTGGGTAAATGTCATGCATGAAGAACTAAACAACTTTGCTAGAAATCAAGTTTGGAAACTTGTTGAGAGGCTAAAGAACTATAATGTGATTGGTACTAAGTGGGTCTTTAGAAACAAGCAAGATCAAGATGGCATGGTTGTGAGGAACAAAGCAAGATTAGTAGCACAAGGATACACTCAAGTTGAGGGTCTTGACTTTGGAGAGACATATGCACCCGTTGCAAGATTGGAGGCTATTAGAATCTTATTAGCATATGCTTGTGCACACAACATCAAGCTCTATCAAATGGATGTCAAGAGTGTATTTCTCAATGGCTACATCAATGAAGAAGTCTATGTTGAGCAACCTCCCGGTTTTGAAGATGACAATAAGCCCAACCATGTTTACAAGCTAAAGAAGGCATTGTATGGTTTGAAGCAAGCACCTAGAGCATGGTATGAGAGATTGAGGGACTTTCTTCTCTCTAAAGGGTTCAAGATGGGAAATGTGGACACCACTCTCTTCACCAAGAAGCTTAGAAATGACTTGTTTATGTTGCAAATCTATGTGGATGACATTATTTTTGGATCAACTAACCAAGAATTTTGTGAAGAATTTAGAAATATGATGGCTAATGAGTTTGAGATGTCTATGATTGGAGAACTTAGTTACTTCCTTGGACTTCAAATCAAGCAAATGAAGAATGACACTTTTGTAATTCAAGGCAAGTACATCAAGGACATGATCAAGAAGTTTGGATTGCAAGTTGCTAAGCCAATGGGTACACCAATGGGCACAAATGATCAATTGGGTATTGATAATAGTGGAAACATGGTAGATCAAAAGATATACCGGTCTATAATTGGAAGTTTGCTATATGTCACCGCTTCTAGGCCAGATGTGATGTTTATTGTGTGCAAGTGTGCAAGATATCAAGCTTCACCTAGAGAAAGTCACTTGAAAGCAACCAAGAGAATATTGAGATGTCTTAAGGGCACTCATGATGTTGGACTATGGTATCCCAAGGGATCTAATTTTAAGTTGATTGGATATTCGGATTCCGACTATGGTGGTTGCAAGATTGATAGAATGAGCACGAGTGGCACTTGTCAATTGCTTGGAAGGTCTCTTATTTCATGGTCATCAAAGAAACAAAATAGTGTTGCACTATCTACCGCCGAGACCGAATACATTAGTGCCGGTAGTTGTTGTGCAGAATTGCTTTGGATGAAAGCAACCTTGAATGACTTTGGAATTAAATTCAAGAATGTGCCTTTGTTTTGTGATAATGAGAGTGCTATCAAGATGACACAAAATCCGGTTCAACATTCAAGAACGAAGCACATTGACATAAGGCATCACTTCATAAGAGACCATCAACAAAAGGGTGATATTAGCATTGAGAGCATTGGCACCGAAGATCAACTAGCCGACATATTCATAAAACCACTTGATGAGAAAAGATTTTACAAGTTGATGAATGAATTGAACATACTTGACTTCTCCAACTTGAAATGAGTGCACCCCCACATTCTTATATGACATGCCTCTCCTCCAACATAGCAAGGTAAAGTTGTTTGGCATATCATTCATACTTTGCTAAGGACATGGTTAGAACATATAGACATATTTGCATGACAAATAAGCTCATTCATGAAAATCAAATGATTTTGATGTATATATGGTACCACTATTGCTTCTATGTTTGATTGATCTAGTGGTAGCATATGACATGTTTGTGGGCTTACAAACCTAGTGTTGAATCTAGTAAACGAGTTCATGATGTGTAATTCAACATGGTCAAGATAACCCTTATACTTTATGAGGTGTGAAGAAGCTTGTGCTTGGATCAAACCGAATTATATATTCTAGGCAAGTGATCTAGATTGAACCATAATTTGGACTCCCTCATATTAATTGACTTATCTCTCACTAAAATTGGCACCTTTTTGGTGATTATTGACAAAGGGGGAGAGAAAAGTCACAAAGATAGAAAAGTCATAAAGAGAGAGAAAGATATAGTAAGGGGGAGAGAAATTAAAATTGAGCACACAAGTAGGGGGAGCAAGCTCATGAATTATTTGTTGCATTTGTATGTGCACTAACATGATGATGTGTTGCATTGCAAATTTAATTTCGATATTCATGATTGAATGGTGATTGCTAGAAATAGAACTTGAATGATGATTTGTTAAGAGTAGCTTTACAAGTGGTATCTAGACACCTTTGCTTATAATGTTGATCTCATAAGGTATTTTAGTGTTTGTGATCTTTACAAGTGATGTATTACAAGTGGTGTCTAGCTACATCGATGCTAAGGATGGTATATAAAGGCAACTCCAATTGGTATCACGCTTCAAAGGTCCATTCTATATACCTTAGCATCAATCTGATAGTAGTAACTCTCTCAAAATTCAAATCCATACATATGTGCACAATTGAACCAAACTCATGGAAGCACATATGTAGGGGGAGCTAATACTATCGAAATTGAAAATTGATTTCATTTCATATCTTTGTGATGGTTGTCATCAATTACCAAAAAGGGGGAGATTGAAAGCCCAAGTTTGGTTTTGGTAATTAATGACACCAAGTTGCTAATGCCATGTGTTAAGTGTTTTGAGTTAGGCATAAGCAACACATGTGATGAAGGTGTATGTGGCAAGAAGTGGTGGCCACAAGATCACAAAGAGATGGTGCATGGACATGAAATGATGATCATGGTGGAGATGCACATAAAATGAATGACATGATGATCAAGTGGAGGAGAAGGATCTAAGAGCGCAAGGCAAAGGTATAACCATAGGGTTTTCCTTTTGCCGGTCTAAGATGAGTAGAGAAGTGATTGACCGGATTTAGGATACATAGCCGACTATCAAGAGGGGCAATCACGGTTAGCTCGGGAATCAAGTGCCACTAGATCAATGTCTTGAGCATATGCATTAGGGTCTAGTAGAGAGCTAACATAACGCCTTGGAAAATGATTGTGAAATGCTAACACACATGCACATGGTGGTGTACACTTGGTGGTGTTAGCACTTTTGCGAAGGCGGTGGAGTTTGAGCGGTAGAGAGGGGTTTTTTGGGGAAGTGAAATGCCTATTTTCTACTGCGCCGGAAGTCAGAAAAGAAACAGAGGCGAACGGAGGTCACAGAGGTGACCGAACATTGGACCGGACGCGGTCTCTATATGACCGGACACGTCCGGTCAGCGTTCAGCGTCTGCGCGTGTTTTAGTTTGATGATCGGATGCGCAGCGTGTCCGGTCACTATTGACTGGACGCGTCCGGTCGTTAAGGGAGCTTACTGGACTCTAATCGGACGCTGGCACTGTGGCGTCCAGTCAGTTCTTCAGCGCGTCCGGTCGCTATTTCGTTGTGCGCTACTCAGGCTTAACCAGCGCGTCCGGTCAGTTACGGGACCAGCGCGTCCGGTCGCACCCAGCGCGTCCGGTCTGCGCCACCAGCGCGTCCGGTCGGTACTTCGCAACTTAGCCGTTGTGCAACAGGCGCGTCCGGTCAGTATGACCAGCGCGTTCGGTCAGTGCGATTTCGGCTATTTAAGTTCCTAACGGCTAGCTGCGTACCCCTTCGTTATAAATAGAAGTTGTCCGGGGTTTGAGGGTAACTCTTGCACATTTTGAGACCTAGAGACATCCTTTGAGCTAGAGAACAACCCCTCCACTCATCTCTTTGCTTAGTTGCACATTTTAAGTGAGATTGAGTGAGATTCAAGTGCATTGCTTGAGAGTTGCATTCTAGAGGCACTTGATCTTCGAGTTGCTGCGGATTTCTTGTTACTCTTCCGTGTTTCCCGACACGGTAGACGGCTTGGAGCAGCGGAGGTGATTGAGCTCGTAATTGGAGATTGTTGGAGCCCTCACCAAGTGTTGTAAGGGGTTCTTGATCCTTCCCCACGAGAATTCGTGAATTGGATACTCTAGTGGAGCTCGTGGCTTGGAGGATCCCCATCTTGTGTGCGGTTGTGCGGCGCCCGCCGAGGGCTCAACTCTTGATAGTTGATTAGCTCATGAACCGACAAGTGGGTGTGTCGCCACAACGGGGAGTAGCTTGCCGGGAAGTAAGTGAACCTCGGGACAAATTCTTGTGTCATTCTCTTCCCAAGGACTTCTCTTGTGTGATTGATTGATTGGTACTTCTCATCTCTATACGGCGGTATAATCACTCAAAGCTCTTCTCTTGTATTACTTCTTGTTTCTAGCTTGTAGTTGTTGTTGTGTTTAGTGAATAGCTTTGTTATAGACTTGTGTAGGTGGCTTGCTTAATTAGTTAGAGCTAGTGCATTTGCTTCGCCACCTTTCTTACTAACGTGTGGTTAAGTAATTCTTGTAGAAGTTTTAATTAGGATATTCACCCCCCCCTCTAGCCTATTTGGACCTTACAACGGCAGTGAGAGCCTCCTCATTGGCAACCTCAATCTTGGTCTCCACTAACTTCCACACCTTTTCATTGATTGACTTGATGTAGGTGGTCATCTTTGCCTTCCAATATGGATAATTTGAGCCATTAAATGAGGGTGGTTTGTTGGTGTTGTTGATTGAGCCATTTTGACACTAAAGGTTGTTAAGCTTCAAATCAAGTTGACCACGGCTCTGATACCACTCGAAAGGTCTTAATGGCTAGAGGGAGAGTGGGTAGCCTATAAAAATTTCTATAACAACTCTAAGCAATGTGGTTAGACAAATATGAGGCGAAGCAATTCTTGTGCTAGCCTACTAAAATGCAAGCCACCTACCACAATTCTAGTCACTATAGTCTCTATGTACACAAAAGGCTATGTCACTACCACTAAGTTAGTGAGCTCTTAAAGATTAACTAAAAAGCCTCACTAACCACTAGATCCGACACAAGCTAGGTCTCAAAACTAATTACACTAAAGAGCATAGCAGCACTAGAAATATAAGTGCAAGAGAGGGAATGTGATAGTTATACTGCCGTACCAAGAGATGATCAATCTAATCATAATGAATACCAAGAAATCCTCGAGACAAGATGACACAATAATTTTTCACCGAGATTCACTTGTTTGTGGCAAGTTAGTCCCCGTTGTGGCGATTCACTCACTTAAAGGTTCACATTGTGAAATCTACGTGGGAAGGTTCTAGAGGACTCTAGAGGACACCTCGCTAAGGCAGAGGGGCAAAGGCTGCCATGTGGGGCTGACCGGCCCCAGCTACAGGCCGCTAGGCCCCTAGGGGCCACCTATCAGCTTCTCGTTGCTATGTCGGTTTCCCACCTCCTCCTTGGTTGCATCTCCACCGTTCCTTAAGTCGATTTGATCTAAGGGCTCACGTTGCTAGCTCAGGGCTATATAACCAGGCCCTGCCTCCCTGAGGCATCAAGTCATTTGAGAAGACAGAAACCCTAATCATCCTCAGAGCTCCTCTATATTCTAGGGCATAGTTAGTTAGGCTAGGCCTAGAGGGAGGCAAGCAGGCTTTGTTTGGATTCCCGACATTGTTAAGAGCGTGGTTTGGTATAATCTTTATACCCCCTCTCTCGTTGTATCTCCATTACTTTTATATGTTTGCTACAATTGTTATGACAATATTAGTATTCATCTTATTCATATTCTTAGTTGCAATGTTCATCGTCTACTTTGATTATATACTTAGTATAGCTAGTTTATCATTATGTTTATGCATAAGTTCGTATAGCGCTTACCCCAATGTACATAGTGTGAGTGGTTGGCATTATGAAGTGTGGTGATTATATACTGTTTACCTGCGAATACACTCTATATTTTGGGTCATGTGGTAGATCGTGGATGTGACACTCCCGTTGAGTCCTTTGTAGTTCACTCCCCGAATATAGGCCATAGAAGTAGGGTCTGGTTACAAAGGTAGAGCAAGCTCTGTTCTTAATCTTCCTTAGTAATACCCCTTATGCGTAGATATGAAGATGATCTTAGCCATGACTACTAGGTGTAATTGCACTAATCAATGTATCCTTTGACTTGTAATTAAGAATGACTTAGGAATTATTCATCTAATATTCTATCTAACCATGCTAGTGCCATAGATAGGAGTGCTCTGAGTGATTTATCATTATACTTGATCAATACTTATTATATATATCTTATCTTATGACTTACCCCTGTTATGAGTAGAATATTGGTTGTGGTTGGTTTCTCCATCAATACTATAAGTTACCAATACATGTCCATGCTACACCTTCCCTATGGTAAAATTTAAATAACGATACCTAGAATACTCTCGGGTAAAGTGCTACAATGGTATAATTACCTGTACGCTTGCATATTCCTTTTCATTCATATCTTCATATTTTTTCTAGTCACATAAAATGATAAAGAATTACTTAGCGTTATTCTAATAGTACTACTAAGTATACCAATAAGCATCTCTAACACCATCACTAGGGATGACAACCTAGCAAAGTAATGTGAGGAGATATAGGTAAATAATAGGTTGCTACTAAAATAAGTGGCAAGTTAATTAATACCAACAAGCATATCTGGCGCCATTGCCGGAGAAGGTAGCTAGCAAAGAAAGTATTGATAAACTTATATTATTTGATGTGAATGTGATTGAAATAACCATTGACCTCTGCTCAGATAGGCTTACCCTTGTTTTGTCTACTTGTGTATTTTATGCAGGGTAATGTTTGATCAGTTTTAACCTTTTGACAAACTACATTGAAGATCTAGAAGCATTAATCAGGAGAACTAAAGCTAAACTCAAGAAAGTCTCAACTTTAGAGTCAGAAGATAACCAGACAAGGTGAATCTTAACACTAGATTTGAAGCCATGGCTGACCAGACTTCGTGACTTCTCTGCTCCAACCACCACCAACATCCGTACTAGACCAAAAACCAATGTAGGAGGCAATGGATTCGAGTTTAAGCTGGCTCTCATAAACACAGTGCAACCTAGCCAGTTTTGTGGGAAGGCACATGAAGATGTGAGTGCACATCTCCAACACTTCCTGGAGATCTGCGGCACTTTCACCATCAAGGGAGTTTCCAAAGATGCCATTCTACTCAGTCTCTTCCCATTCTCACTCTTAGGGAAGGTGAAGCAGTGGTTCTATGCCAACAAAGATAGAAACACAATATGGAATAACTATTCCACTGCCTTCCTAGCAAAGTTCTTTTCCACAGGCAAGACCAATGCCCTACGTGGGAGAATTTCAAGTTTTCAGCAGCAACACGATGAATGTGTCCCTGAGGCATGGGAACGCTTTCAAGATTACATATCAGAATGACCTCATCATGGGATGGAGAATTGGCTACTCATGCAGATGTTCTACCACGGGTTGACCACTAGTACCCGTGAGGCTATGGATGTTGTTGCTAGAGGTGCATTCTTGTCACTTACGCTTCTAGCTGTAACCACTCTCATAGAGAAGATGGCTTCCAACCAAGGTTGGAATGAAGAATGTGTTCAACCTTGTAAGAGAGGAGGAGGTATGCATCAACTCAAGGAGGTAGACATACTATTTGCCAAGATGGACCTACTGATGAAGAGGACCAAAGACCGAGCTAACGAGAAGAAAGAAGTCATGCACATTCATGATTCCCGCATGACATGTGAAGAGTGTGGAGACATTGAGCACTCAGGGAACAGCTGCCCTAAAATTCATGAGGATGTGAACTTTGTCAATAATAACAACTACTATCATCCTCAATAGAATCAAGGATGGAATCAGCAATAGCGGCCGAACTACCAAGTAACTATCAAGATAACCCTCAAGGTAATAATTATAACTTCAATCAACCACCCTTAAGAGAATTAATTTCTAGCCAATCCAAACTTATGGATCAATTATCTAGAAAGGTAGCTACCAATGATAAGATCCTGAAAAATATAAATAATAGAATGGATAGCTTTGCTTTTGCCATTAAGAACCAGCATAGCTTTAATAAAAATAATAGAATCACAAATAGCTCAGCTGGCAGTTGTTGTTCCTCCGTCTGACAAAGGTAAGATTCCAAGGCAGCCGGAAGATCTAGAAACTACGAATCTTGTCGATATTCATAATACAGCTTACTACTACATGGAGCCGTCGACGGGAAGGTGATTAGATTATACCTTGCTGGAAAAGAAGAGCAATCCAGGGAGACCTATCATCCCTATCGCCATTGGACCTCATATTTTTCAGGAAGCTATCTGTGACTTCGGGGCAAGTGTCAATATCATGCCTAAGGTAATCTATGAAAATATTTTAGGAGATCCATTGTTGTATACAAATATATGTTTGCAGCTTGCAGATCAATCACTCTGCTACCCTAAGGAGTTCTTGAAGATGCTATCATTCGAGTGGGACAATCATATGTTCCTGGAGACTTTATGGTTTTGGAAATAGGTTGAGATAAAAGGACACCCATCATTTTGGGTCAACCTTTCTTGAGCACCAAAAAAGCCATTATCTATGTGGACAGTGCCAAGATCTGTTTTACAATCAAGGATAAAAAGGAGAAGTTCTCTTTCAAGAATCACATCTTGCAATCTCCTACACATCCACAAAAGGCATACCTGCCTGAAGAGACAACAATGACCAAGAAGAAGAACAACCAAAGGAGAAGGAAGAACAAGGCTAGCCAGTCACTAGGAGAGACAATCAATATGATCAACACACTCTGATTTGAGTACAACCATCTCCTCGCTCCACCATTCCTTGCTAAGAAGGATGATCCGGGTGTACCGACAATCGAGTGTACCATTGGGCAAAGAATCTTTCACAAAACCTTCTACAACATTGGGTCAGGAGTCAACATAATGTCCAAGGTAACATATGAATATTTATTTAGTAATGAACTCTTGTACCCTATATATATACAGTTGCAGATGGCAGACCAGTCAATCCAATTTCTAGAAGGCATAGCAAGAGATGTCATGGTGAAGATACAAGATCACTATGCCCTCACTGACTTCATGGTTCTGGTTATGGGAGAAGAAGACAATACACCTATCATCCTTGAAAGACCATTCCTCAACACCACCAACACGATCATCTATGTCGGATCTAGACAAGTCCACTTCCAATTCCCTAGAGAAAAGGTACGCTGTTATTTCAATAGTTACACTACTTATGAGCAGCTGAAGAAGAACCGCTCTAGGAGAAGACGTCGATCATCCCACCATCAAGAAAATCAACCCCTATGGAATGGGAAGATAAAGAACCTGAAGAACCTATGAAAGATGAACCCACTCCACCAAAGTCAAGCCCACACACCAAGCAGGTATGGAAAGAAAAGGTGACACCACCACCATCACAAGAAGTACGGTCATCTAGGTCTCCATCACCGAGACCAGATTATGTAACTGAAGAGTGAAGGACTATCTCCAACTAAGTCCTATCTAGAGGACTTAAAAATCTGAACCCTCGCCATGAGGTAACATCGGTAGTTATCCATATTTACTTTCTAGCATTGCATGAATTATCTTTAGCATATTTACTTTCCTACATTAGCGTTGCACTAATAAAAGAAAAATAAAATAAAAAGTTTCATTACTACAAATTATCATTGCATAAGAGAAGAAAATAAATATTTTACTATTATATTATAAAAATCCTAAGCCTCATGTGAGTAAATCTATGGTTTGTAAGCATCCATGGGAATATTGACTGTGGTGGCATAAAAATAAAAATATCGTGCATATGTATTTTTCCTTCTGCATATGAAAAATAAGAAAATCCAAAAATATTAGATAGATATCCTGCGAGAATTTTGCTAATTAAAAAATCTATCTAAATCCACAAGAACAAATTCTCAAACGGCTGACCGCTAACCCCTTATCTTAATCTATACCACAAGTTTTTGGTGTTTTTGTTGGAGTATTTTGTAGGATAATACATATGATCAAGAGTAAGTTCACACTGTCGTCTTCACTCACCCAAAGTATATATTCCTAGACTGCTGCTACATTCACTACATAAGGAACCCAACTTCTAGATGGATGAGAAAGATTTCTGTTGGTAGAATCACTCTAAGGAAAACCACGACAACATCCAACTTGGGAGAGGAGCAACCCCATATATCTAGCTAAGTATTTCTTTTCCTTTGATTTTACTATTTTAGAGTTTGTTATACATTTGCTAAAAAAATATATAAAGATGTATAATAACTAAAAACAAAATAAAATTTTCTCTTAGCAAGTTATATATATTAGTAGGTGTGATCTTAAACTTGAAAATAAAATAAAAGTGTGTGCCTAGATTTCTTTAAGTTTGATTTTTAAGAGCTGAATAAATAAATGGACTCTTAAGATAATCTCTTACAATGGAAATAATGAATAGTTGCTCTATTGTAATTCCTTTCAAGTACCTAGTTTTTAGCCTAGAATTCTTCCAAGTTTTGGATACAATTGTTTTAATATAAGGATTTACTCTGAACTTAAAACTCGTGCGTAGCATATGCTTGATCTAAATCTAGATAATTGATGGATATGATATGAGAAGGTTTGAGCTGCTGTTTATCTTGTTTCAAGTGATACTAGAGTTCCAAAGATTTATCTTTTAAAAAACATAAAAATCTTTCATGATGAGCTCCTTGTTTGACAAAGCTTGA
This sequence comes from Saccharum hybrid cultivar R570, assembly GCA_038087645.1. Taxonomy (NCBI): domain Eukaryota; kingdom Viridiplantae; phylum Streptophyta; class Magnoliopsida; order Poales; family Poaceae; genus Saccharum; species Saccharum hybrid cultivar. Next base: position 620,615 of record JAQSUU010000509.1, read on the forward strand.
ATTCCTATCAGAGCCATATATGATATTTAAACTAGAAAAACTTCTGCTCCTATATGCTACTTGCTATGCATTCAGCCTACTCAAGCTTTGTTGATGCCTTATGAGAGGTTTGTCATGCTCTTAAAATCAAGATCACGTACAAACCACCCACATATGCACTGCTCCAACACTAGGGGTAGGCGTAAAAACATGCCATTCCATCTAAATCCACCCAAAAAAATGTTTTACTCCTACACTGGGAGTGAACACCAAAAATGTTCTTGATAGGATATCCATAAATAAATGCTCCAAGCTCTTGTTGCTATCTCTCAAAAGTTTTGTTGCAGAAAAGAAACGTGTGGCTATGCAAAAGTTATTAAAAAAAGAAATTGAAAGAATTTAAAAAAAGAAGAAAAAAAAGCATTGAAAAATGGACAAGTGTCCAAGATATTTATAACAATAGGTACTCTGATTCCCACCTAAAGAAAAAAGAGAGATGAATAAGATACCCCATGTTTTCTTGCAAAGTTGTTTTTAAGTTTTAAAAGAGAGATATATTTTTAAGGAGCAAAGTAGAATTAGGTTAGCTACCATATATATCTACCCCATATACATCTATACACATGCACATCTTGATTTGATTGTATGACTCAACTCTCTTTAGATTCATTTTTTGACTTTACAATATATGTATTGCAAGTATGCTCTTTCATGTTTTCTTCCTTCCTATGAATTCCACCATAATTCTTAGTTGTAGACAGATAAAGGCATAACATTATCATTGCCTTGGTGAGGATCCACAAATACCATATATATTGAGAGACTTAAGAGTATCATACAATGAAAGCTCTGAGTTTTATTTTGAAAACTTACAAAAACTCCAGAATAATGGTTGAGCAAAGAACTTGAGACATAGTGCTAGACTTGATCATTCTATCTATCAATTGCTCAAGACGCAAAGAATACTAAGAAGCCCCATGGTTGAAGGTAATATGGGTAAGTTTGAAAGTCAGATTTGTTTATTCTAATCTAGAGGAGAATTCTTGTTTGAATACATGTGTACTTTTGAGGAGTTGCTACAATGTTTTCCAAAATCTTAAACTTCTGATCCAATATTTGCTGAGTTTAGTTTTGCTAAGGGACTAGCAAAGGTTAAACTTCGGGGAGCTTGTTGACAGTAGTTAACAACCATTATAAACTGTCAATAAAACATGTATAAGGGCAGAAATGAGATCGCCAACAAAGGTTTAGGGTTCAAAATAACAAATTCCACGAGTTTTAGTGAATCTATGATTTCTACAGGGTTTATTCAGAAAACCATCAAGGGGGACCTATGTGTCAGAGTTAATTAAGCAATTCCGCCATGAAACCTATGTGAAAAGGTTCTAGAGGACTCCAGAGGACACCACGCCGAGACAGGGGGCAGAGGCTGCCATGTGGGGCTGGCCGGCCCCACCTATAGGCTGCCCGCCCCTAGGGGCCACCTATCAGCCTCTCATTGTAACGTTAGTTTTCCACCATCTCCTAGGTTGCATCGCCGTCGTTCCTTAAGTCGGTTTGATCCAAGGCTCACGTTGCAAGCTCAGGACTATATAACAAGGCCCTGCCCCCCTAAGGCATCAAGTCATTTGAGAAGACAGAAACCCTAAATATCCTTAGAGCTCCTCTATATTCTAGGGCATAGCTAGTTAGGCTAGATCTAGAGGGAGGCAAGCAGGCTTCGCTTGGATTCCCGACATTGTCAAGAGCGTGGTTTGGTATAATCTTTATACCCCTCTCTCGTTGTATCTCCATTACTTTTATATGTTTGCTACAATTGTTATGAAAATATCAGTATTCATCTTATTCATATTCTTAGTTGCAATGTTCATCGTCTAGTTTGATTATATACTTAGTATAGCTAGTTTATCATTGCGTTTATGTATAAGTTTGAATAGCGCTTACCCCAATATACACAGGGTGACTGGTTGGCATTATGTAAGCATGGTGCTTATATACTATTTGCCTGTGAATACACTATATATTTCAGGTCATGTGGTAGATCGCAGATGTGACACTCCCATTAAGTCCTTTGTAGTCCACTCCCCGAATATAGGCCATAAAAGTAGGGTCCATTACGAAGGTAGAGCAAGCTCTGTTCTTAATCTTCCTTAGTAATACCCCTTATACGTAGATATGAAGATGATCTTAGCCATGACTACTAAGTATAATTGCACTAATCAATATATGCTTTGACTTGTAATTAAGAATAACTTAAGAATTATTCCTCTAATATTCTACCTGACCATACTAATACCATAGATAGAAGTGCTATGAGTGATTTATCATTATACTTGATCAATACTTATTATATATATCTTATCTTATGACTTACCCTTGTTATGAGTAGAATATTGGTTGTGGTTTGTTTCTCCATCAATACTATAAGTTATCAATACATGTCCATGCTACACCTTCCCTGTGGTAAAATATAAATAATGATATCTGGAATACTCTTGGGTAAAGTGTTACAATGGTATAATTATTTGTGCGCTTACATATTCCTTTGCATTCATATCTTCATATTCTTTCTAGTCATATAAATTAATAAAGAATTACTTAGCATTGTTCTAATAGTAATGCTAAGTATACCAACAAGCATCTCTAGCGCCATTACTAGGGATGACAACCTAGCAAAGTAATGTTAGGAGATGTAGGTAAATAATAGGTGGCTACTAAAATAAGTGACAAGTTAATAAATACCAACAACATCTCACTGCAGCGCAACTCAGGGCGACTGGATGCGCAGGTCTGCTTGACCGGACACATAGCCCCAGCGTTCGGTCAAGGGATGACTACCATGTGTCCCCCACTTCAAACCTATGCCGCTGATCACCAATGGCTACTTGCCAGCACTCGCGCAGTTAAAGTACGATCGGACGTGCCACGCCATGATCGGACGTGGCCACATGGAGTCCGATCACGTGAACACCAACACCGCCGAGCCGCTGACCTGACGCGCTGCACCGATGACTAGACACTCCACCACAGCATGCCCGATCACTTCTGGTAAGGTTCCTGAGCCACTAAAACACAACCAGACATGTTAGGTCAAGCATGACCGGATGCGCCCCTGCGTCCGCTTGCTTCTTCCTCTCCTCCAGGCTTATGTTAGCTTATGTCACAGGTGACCAGACGCTCCCTCTATGCATCCGATCGATCTTCACCTCCTACGTCTGATCACAAGACCAATAGCGCGCCTCCTTTGTGCAACACTGACCAGACGCATAGCCCGAGTCCGGTCGCTGGGTCCAGTCGAGGGAAAACAACCCCTCGACTTCACCAACTTCGCCACCCTTGATCGAATGTGCTAACCACCAAGTGTATCACCTTATGCACGTGTGTTAGAATATTTCACAAATATTTTCAAGGGTGTTAGCACTCACTAGAATCTAAATGCATATGCAATGAGTTAGAACATCTAGTGGCACTTTGATAACCACATTTCGATACGAGTTTCACCCCTCTTAATAGTATGCTATCTATCCTAAATGTGATCACACTCGCCAAGTGTCTCGATCACTAAACCAAAAAGCTCCTATCAAGTTTCACCTTTGCCTTGAGCCTTTTGTTTTTCTCTTTCTTCTTTTCCAAGCCGAGCACTTGATCACCATGACCATCATCATCATCATCATGATCTTTATTTGCTCCACCACTTGGAATAGTGCTACCTATCTCATGATCACTAGAGCAATAGGTTAGCACTTAGGGTTTCATCTATTCACCAAAACCAAACTAGAGCCTTCAACGAGTCTACTGTTCCGAGGGCGGCGGGGCGTGGTTTCATGCGTGGGGGTAGGACACTCGGATGGGGCCGAAGGTGCGTCCGGACGTGCCCTTGAATCCGGTCATCTGGGTGTTAGGAGCGCCACTCAAATTTCACCCCTATCTTCTAAAATGGGACCCTCTATCCATGTTTCAGCCCTTCTCACTACACTGCAACTGGTCTTATAAATTTCCCTACTTTACACTATATTGTTATTGGCCCAGCTCATCGGCCCCACTTGTCATCTCTGTGGGAAGAGAGAAAGAAAAAGTAGAAGGAGGATGAGGGGCTCCTATGTCTGGGGTTTCAAGAGAGAGAGAGAATGAGAGCCCCTCATCCATCAGGAGCTGAATAGGAGCTCGATTGCAGGGCCTTTTGTGTGTTTGATCTCTTAAAATAGGATGGAGATTCAAGTAATGTCTAAATTGGAATTGCTCTAAGGCATTTCACAACTAAAAGCTTCTAGATAGGTTAGTTAAGAGGGGACAACCTATATTAGATAATAGGTTTTGCTTATTTTGTTTCCTACTCTCTAAAAGACAACTAGTAGTATGCATGACAACAATGTGGCTTTCCTAATTGGGTTTGTACTGTGCTACGCCTTTACCATGGCAGCAGTGTGCATGAGCTATTGGTACAAATGACTTAATAATTAGATTGCACATTGGATGAAATTGAAGACCACATATAAGAGGACTGACATTATGATTACCACAAGGTTTGTGGCTTGCTATTCTTCCAACCCTCTTTCGGTTAAATCCGTTTTCCTTCCGATTTTTATATCGAGGACAGTTAGGTCCCTATTTTCAATTTCCATATGCTCCAAAATGTCAAGGTGTTTGTCATTTTAATGTATGTTCATTTTGGACAGGTATATTATTTTAGATGAAAGAAGAATTATATTATAGCTGGGTACATCATCATGTTACAAGCACTCTGGAATACACTATATATATCTAGAAACTAATTTTCATCTATATTGTACACACGTTTTCAATAGCTCCAAATCTCAAATCTAAACCTATATGACGCTTTATATGGATGACCGCACATGCAAACACTTGGCAAAAGGCTTGAGAACAGATGCCCAACGAACGACGGCCAACATTCCTATAGGTGGAGTTGAGAAACTTCTTCTTTCTTGTGTCTTCCTTCTTCTTTCAACCATCGAAGAATGAGGAAGACTGATCCAAAACTTATTATCCCTAGTCCTTCATCGTGGTCAGATCTAACCACAACAAAATGGAGAAGAGACCAGAGAAAATAATTCTATGGTGGCTACATCATCTCTGCCTTGATGTCGCCATCCAGAAAGAAAAGTCTCTATGTCATAATGGCGATGAAGTTGCTGACGCCGTAGTTGTCGCCCTCATCTTCAAAAGAGCTACCATGGAGAAAACAATTCCACCCTGCCCCTCATCATTGCTGGAGAGGAGGATACCCTAACCCTAAGAACTCGATCTACTAGAAACATATGAAAACGATGGATCCCCACTCCCTCTGGCCTCTGGCGAGATGCCGGAGGAGGAAGGGAGGGGGACAAGCGGTGGTGGAAGGCGGGGGGTGGCGATGGCAGTGCTAGGCGAGTCGCGACCCGCGAGGGTGTGGGGTGAGTCACGAAGGGCTATGCCGTAGAAGAAAACCCATTGGGGACATGTATATTAGTGTGGAAGACATGACACACAGGACACGACACATAGGGTGTGCCAAACTAAAGACAGAGTCCAGGTACTACCTAGGGTATCTCCACCAACTTGATATGCAATGTATATATAACCACTATTTGTGAACCTCTACGAAGCACATGCCATGTTTTTTCTCAGTCTCCCTCCACTTGCTTCTGGTCAAATGTCATGTTTGCATAGAGAAACACCTGATGGTCACATATTAGTTGCCTCTACTTGGGTATTAAATTTGTATAACATGCCCTAGCATTTGTATATTTTGCTTCAGTTTGCTTTGTTGTTAATTTTCCTCTATGTTTCTATAATGGAATACATGTCATGTTATGTTACTGAAAAGTTAGAACCTCGAAAGCTACCTATGTACAAATATGAAAGCTCAAAAAGTTTGTTATCTCTAAACACCATTGCATTCCATAATGAGTTTTTTTCGCGGATAGAAAAAATTCTAGCATATCATGTGCTTGGAATAGATAAACTTAGGATTTGACTGCTGGCGATGATGCTTTCTTAATCATGAATATATCTAGAGGTTGTGTGATGCAACATAAATAATGTCCCATTTTAACAAACTTAGATTCTTAACAATTGTAAATGATTTCATATTACATAGCATTATTTTTATTAGTGGTAGAATATCATTACGCCTTTGACTAAGTTGGTTGATATTTGAAGAGTGGCCACAACCTTATTTTGTTGATGAGCTTCACACCGCTTTTCTAGTAGTTCTTCCTTAGATGGTTAGACAATTGTGCATAACAACCCGCTTTCACACTACAGGAAGACGGAGTATTAGTGATAAAATTATGTGGCGAAATTTATCTTTGCCACTAATGTGCATACTATTTGTGACAAGACTAGTTTTCATCACTATTATGTTGGTTATTAGTGACAAAATATTAATTCACCACAAAAAACATATTCAGTGGCAAATCGAGTGGCGAAACATTGTTTGGCCACTGTTTAACAAGATATCCGTGGCAAAAAAAAAATATTTACCTCACTGATATGACATTTATTAGTGATGAAAAAAATTATCGCCATCGGACTCACAATTAGTGAGAAAATATTGTGGCGAAATTTAAATTTGCCACTACTTGTCATACTGTTGGTGAAAAAACTAGTTTTCATCACTCTTGTGTCGGTTATTCATGACAAAATATTAATTCGCTACAGAAAGCATCAAGTCGAGTGGCGAAACATTGTTCTGCCACTATTTATCAAGATATTTGTGGAAAAAAATATTACCTCACTGATATGACATTTATTAGTGGCAAAAAATATTTTCGCCATGGGACACACAATTAGTGAGAAAATAATGTGGCCAAATTTAAATTTGACACTACTTGCCATACTATTTGTTAAAAAACTAATTTTCATCACACTTATATCGGTTATTAGTGCAAAATATTATTTTGTCATAGGAAGCATCTTTAGTGGCCCAACAGCCCAGCAACAGCAAGCATCTCGACCGACACTCCTTTGTGCGTCGCTCGATCTCGCAAGTCGCTAAGGCCCTGTTTGTTTCCGTATTGGTGTCACGATTGAGCGAGAAAAGCAGAATAATCCTGCTGAACGCAATGCGATGAACGCGTGTCTGCCAGTCACCCATGGCATGTAGCACAAGAAAATGAACTACGGTACGTGATTCCCAAAACGCGGCTCGAGCCGTGTTTGCTCAATCGCGATGCCAGTACCGTCCCAAACACAACTTAAGGTGTGCCACAGCTCGAATCTTACCAAAAGACAACGAATGTATGCACTAGCAAGGCCATTTTCCTTTGCTGCTCGGCCGCTGCACGTCTGCTGCCTGTACTCGCCTCACTGGATTAGACCACAAAAAACACTAAGTGGCAATATTTTTTTTGCCACTAATACATATGTTCTTGTGACAACGAATGGGGCCACAAATAGCCAATTTACTAGTGGTACCACAATTCATCACTAATGAGTACAACCATTTGTAAGGAACAGAAAAATCATCACTAGAGTATTTGTGAGGTGAGTATTTGTGGCGACTAGCGGCAATTTTAAAAGTCGCCACAAAGGTTAGTCTATGACGAAAAACATGCTTTTGTGATGAAAATTTTTGCCACAAAAACCCTTTGCCCTTGTGGTGTCATTTCCTCTCACATATTCTCTAGAGCCACGAGCGGTGGCACCGGATGGTTATTGGGTCTCCTGATATTGCTAATGATGTCTCCTAAAGAAATATAACATGCATTTAGTCATTGAGTAATTAGATGGGACATTTTATAGGAATGATGGTGGTCTTCCTTAAGTATTTGAATGAAGCGTGACCTCAAAATCGATCAATTTAAAGAAGACATCTACAATAAAGATAGTGATAGACTATGTTATTAGTAACAACAATGGTATATTTTTTATGCACTAGTATAAAAAGTAATAATCCCAAGTTTAGTTCATCAAAGTTCAAAATCAAAGCATTGGGCATGCTTGGTTCCTTTTCTAGCCTTGCCTCGCCTAGCCTTGCCTAGCCAGGAGAGACATTTTGACTCTCCCTTGCTGGGAAGGAAATCCTTGCTCGCACAGGTCCGGAGACATCCTAGCAAGGAATCCAAAAAAGCAGTTTCACTATGTATCCTCACTCGACAAGGTTACGTAGTAACAAGTGATGGATCCAAGCAGGCCCGTAGTCTCCAACTATTTATAGAGAAGAAGAGTTGTTTCCATGGAGAGTAAACCAAGATCTATTCATGGAGAAAAATGGAGCATACGACTTCTGCAGATATGATTGGGAATAAAATGCATAGTTAAGTTGTATACATGTCACCCCAAGACTTAGGATACCTCTATATATCTTAGTTAATAGGACCATTTTACCATACAAAAGCGGAAGTGCAAACTAATCCAAAATTCAATTTATCAAAGCTCTAATAATCCAAGTAATCAATTCATGAAATTGCTAATCCATAAATATTGTAGACTCAAACTTTTTTCAATAGAAAACTATTTTCTTAGAAGCAAACCTAAAACTTTTCATGGTAGAAAAATGGGGCATAGGACTTCTGCAGACATATAAACGTTGTGCTCTAACAAGAGTTAAAGTACACGGTTCGTAACCCAAATGCAAATTAGGTTTTATACATGGTGGAACTCTAGCACCATCAACAAGGTCGACTACTAGGCACTCCTGTGTTCTACATCCACCTCCGTGGCATCATTACATCTATTGCCACAGCATGCTTCTTAGGGACTCCTGCCTCGATGGATTTGTGCCCTGCCTAAAGTTGAGTGATGGGATGGGCTTTATAGTTGCCCATGGTTAATAATCGATCAATTAAGGGTTAGTGAATTATCATGGTTGACAATGTTGAGGAGATAGCAATTGCTTGGTATGGTGGACGGGAGAGGTGACAACTGTAGCATGAAGGGAAAAGGAGAGAGATGTTGCAGATGTGTACAATTGCAAAATGGTGGTGGAAAGTGAGGGGGCCACCCATCATGTGTGGTTTGATGAGAAGGTGAAATATGGAAGGCATAAAACAAACAGGATGAAATAGGAAACAGGTAGAATGACACAAAGGATTATTCATTGTGTTTGTTTTTTAAACATAGGAAAGAAGAGCCTTGCTCCACTATCTCCCTACTAGTATAGTGCCCGTACTAACACTACGGCATCTGAAAAAACAAATCAAACAACTAAAAGTGATACTTATAATATACAAGACATTTTATATTTATTCTTAAATAATATCATTGGAATAAAAAAAAAGCACTTCTAACCTACAACAACAGCCACCAGTTAGATTCTCCTCATGTCCATCTCACGTAGGGATGGAAATGGATCGAATACGCATGGAATCGAATCCAAATGTCACTCTTTTACGACATTTAGTCTGGATTTAAATTCAGATAGAAATCTTCTCGAATGTGAATACAAAACCGATGGTCCGAATTCAGATTTACCATCGGATACTTACTCAGATTCAACACGAAGCCAATATCCTAAAATTCAACCATGATGGACATAACTCAGTGCAAGTTCACAGATAATCAAAGTGAACTCGAAGTACACTCCCAATAATACAAAGATTCATTTTGAGCCATATGCCCCTCTGCCCTCCAAATAAGCTAACATCACTGTCAGATATTAAAAGGAGAGTAGCAATGAAACACACATTTTGCTGAAAGCACAAAATGCATCTTTGTTGCTTTGTGTGCATTCTGGATGTCTGAACCATAGCACAGCCTGCAGCTATTCATACAAAGATCAGAGGACCAATCCTATTACAATGTCCCTTACCAGGCCCTTGATGAGTGAGCTAACCCATGTATCAGATGATGCTCTCTCTCAACAAGGTCTTGGAATCTCAAATCCCCTTTATCAGAGATCAGCGCGTACACAATGCCATTAATGTGCCCCTTTCCTACAACTCTGACAACAGTTTTGCTCTTGTTCATAGCCTTGCTCCTCTTCAGCGATCATGCAAGGAACTACAAGAAAGCATCAAAAGTTTAACTGAATTGTTAGGAGTATGGATGATTGAACTATCACGCAAAGTTTTATGCAATTAACAAAGTGACATAGTCTGATGTTATGAAGGAGTGGAGAATTCAAATAGGCTGTACAGAATCATGCTCATACCATATCACGGGCTGCAACAGTGCAGTATAAGATGTGCTAAGTTTCTCATACAACTCATACAGGCTGACAACACTTTTTTCATCCTGCTAACATAGTAATCAAACAAGTATGTCAACAGACAACGGTAGTAAAAATGATTGACAACATTTTATTTAAAGCAATTACCATTGGGGACTGACAAAATGAATAGAGTTAAATGCATCATTGGTCCATTAACTTTTGGCTAGGTTTCACTTAGGTCCATTAACTATGAAAGTGGTTTTTTGGGTCCATAAACATTTTAAGTGATGCATCTGTAGTCCATACCCCTTTGTTTCTATTTTTAATCCGACGTGGCTATACACAGTGGTGATGACCTGGCTTTGGAGGCACCTGCAGTGCACGTGAGCAGCACATGAGGGCCAGAATATTTGCACTTAGGTCCCTGGCTTCTCTCCCTCATTTCATTCTCTCTCCCCCGAAATATCATCGTGCTTGTCGAGACGGAGCAAGGTGAAGGCGGTATGGTGGTTGTGGCCAGTGGCAACGGTGATCTGTGAGCGGCATCGATTTGCCAGTGAATTAGGGTGGTGGCGCACCCATCATTGGTGGGTGCTGCTGTAGACCATGTCGAATCCGCAGGATGGTGGCCACCAAGTGCAAGGAAGGGGAATCCTCGCCCCAATATGGTGAGTGCATCCATGACCTACTCGCAGCAATTAGTGGTTGGAAGCCGTAGTTCTTAAGTTGTGCTTGAACATGGGTGATGAGATTGCAACCTTTTGATGGTTAGGGTTTCAGATTTGGATTTTCCCCCTTTTTGTTGCCTGTTCAGGGTTCATTGATCTGGTTGTGGGTTCATGCTATAGGGGATGATGATGAGGAGTTCACTATAGAGTTGCATCATGGTGAGATGTTTGTTGGTCAAGGTCAGAACAGGGCTTATGTTGATGAGAAAATCAGTTGGTTTGATCACTGCGAAGTGAACACATGGTCTCCATTGTGCTTAGAAGATTTTATTTTACAGTTGCACTATCCAAAGACTCCATCAACAAAAATGCACTGGTTGTTGCCTGGTCTATACCTATCTGATGGCCTTAGGTTGGTAGAAAAAGATTTTGATACACTTGTTATGGCATCACTTGTACACAGAGTCAAGAACTTTGTAGTGTATGTGGATCATGATGGTAATCTAGACAGTTTGAATTGGGATGACATAATGGCAAACCCAATTGCATCTTTGCCTAAGGTTATGACCTCCTAGAAGCCTAATTTTGTTGACAGTAACTCGAAAAGGCCGACTATAGATGGTGACGAAGAAGATGAAGGCAATGATGGTGGCAACAGTGGGAGTGATGATGACTCAGATTTCAAATATTCAGATTACAAATTGAAAGAGGATGATGATGACGTATTTGTTCAGTGTGTGGATGACCAAGTGACAGATGAGGTGGTTATTAAGGGGAAGGTGATAGCACTAGGCAACAGAGGAAACAAAGGAAAGATACTAGACTGTGATGATGATGTGTCTACAGATGATGAAGAATTACAGCTACCAGACTCTGATGGAGAAGGGGAAGGAAACTTGAGGTTTAGGTCTTTCAAGGAGCAAGACTTGAGCAATCCAATATTCATAGTGGGCATGCTCTTTGAATCTATTGAGCTACTTAGGAAGGTGTTGGGTATTCTAAATGCAAACAGAAAAATCCGCAAGCGCACGGATACCGATGTAGCTTTTACCTGGGAGTATTTCAAGGTATCGATTTTCCACGGGGAATGCGAAGTGCACTAGTTAAGGTTTAGATCGCCCAGGGATTACTATATGTTTTTGTGGGGAGAGAGGAATTTTCCTAAGAGTTCTATAGATAGATCTAGGAATCAGGGTTTACTTTAGGGTTACTTATTTCGGGACATCAGAACACTAACCACAGAAAGGGATGAGAAGGGGGCTAGGAAGCTCTGACTACGGTCCTACAAACACCAATCTGAACATGGTGGAATACGTCGGCCGTTAGGGCTATCACTACCCTAGGGCTACCACAACAATCCATTGGACTGGGTGCAATTTCAGGTAATCACAAGACTAAGCGCCACGCCTAATCTATTAATTACTACTCTAGCGTTGCAAAGACCAGAGCACTTCATGCAAGCAGGAATCCAATAAATAACTTAAAAGTAAATATAGAAATTAAATGAAGAACTCAGGAATTATAAAATTAAAGAACCTGGAGATTGCTCAAAGATGAACCGGTTGCTGCAAATGTACAATGTTGAGGAAGATCCGATAGATCTGGCTCCTCCTTGGCTCTCTCCTCTTCTCTCTCCCTCTTCTCTAGTTTACAACTAGATGAACTAGAACTAGAAGATGAACTAGAAGAACTAGAACTAGACGATCATCTAGAGGGACCTCTACTTCTACTTGGATGGAGGGGTGAAACCCTAGCTTTTGCTCTGGAGGTAGCTAATGAAGGAGGTGGACTGAGGGAGGGGTCTACCCCTGCTTATATAGCCTGGTAGGATGAACACAGTCCTTAGATCAAACCGACTTGAAACAACGGCGTAGATTGGACCTCAAAGGCGGTGGAAGGCCGTGAAACGAAGCGTGCTATCAAGTGAGCCTGGAGCAGGCTGGTTGGCCTTACATGTGGGGCTGGCTGGCCTAGCTTAATGCTAGGTGGGACACTCTTTTATTGGGCTGATAGATCTCTTCATTAGCTTTCCAAAAAGTCATGGATCACTGAAAACGGAGTCTGGATGAAGGAGATATGCCCAATTTACTCTGGACTGCTCTACAAGCCCATTTGCAATCTTCCAGAAGGTGTAACTTTGTCGTCTGGACTCCAATTTGGGTGAACCAAAACTCTATTTCATGTGTCTCGATGAGCTCTTCGCAATGGTGTACTCCAATTCATCACTCGAGATACTTATATTTAGTGATTCTGGTCCTTTTCTAGTTTAACCCCTGTAAAACATAGATTCACCGAAACTCGTGGAACTCGTTAATTTCAACCCCTACAACTATGCTTGGTAGTTCATTTCATGCTATTTCATGCAATAGTTGATGGTTAAAAATGAGCATTAGTGACCATCAACAGAAGGCAGTCACTGAATACATTTTAAAGGAAAAGAGTTCAAATTCACTTCTCCAGGAATGAGCAGAAGAGGTTGAAGGCACACTGTGAAGAGAGTTGTCCCTAGATGCTTTATGGATCAGTTGATAGCAGGGCTCATGGAATGGTCCTGAAGACATATAATGGCACACACACTTGCCAGAAGAAGTGGAAAGTCAAGAGACTCACCTCAAGATGGCTAGCAACAAGTATATGGAATCCTTCAGGGCTGACCAAAAGATGACCCTTGTCAACTTTTTAAGAATTGTCCAAAAAGAGTGGAACCTTACTCTGTCAAGGTCTAAACTGCAAAGAGCTAGAAGGCTAGCCATGAAAGCTATTTTAGGATATGAGGTTGAACAATACAAGATGTTGTGGGATTATGGCAATGAGCTAAGGAAAAGCAACCTAGATACCACTTCCTTTTTCCTGACCTTGGAGAACAATATTTTCAGTATGTTGTACATGTCACTTGACGCTTGCAAAAGGGGGTTCTTGAGTGCATGTCGACCAATAATTTGTTTTGATGGCTATCACATAAAAACCAAGTTTGGGGGTCAGATTCTCACAGCTGTTGGCATAGACCCAAATGACTGCATATACCCAATAGCAATTGGAATAGTTGAAGTTGAGTCGTTTGCTTCATGGAAATGGTTTCTGCAAACATTGAAGGATGATCTTGGCATTATTAACACATTTCCATGGACAATAATGACAGACAAGCAAAAGGTGAAGTGATACCTTGTATATTTTTTGCATTGGCATTGTTACTGCCACATCTCCATTACTAATGATATTGTTGTTTTTTAGGGTCTCATACCAGCAGTGCAAGAAGTGTTTCTAGAATTAGAACATAGGTTTTGTGTGAGGCACCTCTACTCTAATTTCTAGCAACACTTTAAAGGTGAGAACCTAAAAAACCAACTATGGGCTTGTGCTAGGTCTAGTTCAATTCCTCAGTGGAATAGAAACATGGAAAAGATGAGAACACTAGATCAGAAAGCACATCAATGGCTTGAGAAAATGCCATCACAGACTTGGGTTAGAGCCTTCTTTAGTACCTTCCCAAAGTGTGATATTCTGCTAAACAACATGTGTGAAGTATTCAACAAATACATTCTAGAGGCTAGGGAAATGCCAATCTTAAGCATGCTAGAGCAGATCAAGGGACAGCTAATGACTAGGTACTACACAAAACAGAAGGAGGTAGGAGTAGAATGGAGTGGTTTCACCTGTCCAAAAATTAGGAAAAAACTTAACAAGCACATAGAGTGGGCAAATACCTGCTATGCAATGCCTTCTGGTGATGGAATCTTCCAAGTACAAGATAGAGACCACCAGTTCATTGTAGGCATCAAGGAGAAGTGTGATTATAGGAGGTGGGACCTCACTAGGATTCATTGTGCACATGCCATATCATGTCTAAGGCATGAAATAATAGTTCCAAAAGATGTACTCCTAGAATGCTACTCAACTGCTTCATACTTGATTGCCTATGGACATCATATAAAGCCATGCAGAGACAAAAGCATATGGGAGAAGGTGAATGCAGCTAAAGTACTCCACCAGTTTATGAGAAAAGAGTGGGGAGACCCCTAAGTCTAGAAGGAAGCAACCAATTGAAGTAGCTGGCACCAGTGGCCCAAAACTCTCCAAACATGGTATCACCATGCACTATAGGTACTATGGGGATGCAGGGCATAATAGAGCAACTTGCAGTTTGAGGAAGGCTAGTGTAAGGCCAAAGTTGCCTACACAAAGGAATCCTATCCAAGAAATAGCTCCTGAAACACCTACTAAACAGGTACCTACTTCCTTATGCATTACTTAGCTAAGGTTTGAGGTGTCCATTTCTTAGAGTTGGTTTAATCCATGTACAGGTTGCCATGGATGTTAATCAAGAAAGTGAACCTCTGTTAAGCCAACTCAGTACTAGCATGCTTTCACAGATGCAAGAAGAGGTAAGGAGAAAACACAACATATGCATACGGTCATCTAATTGTTATTCATTTTTTTCGGGTGCTATATTGCAGTCTTCACACAGTAGGGAGCATGAGTATCAACCTCTACCCGACTCTGCCTTCATTACAAACAATAGGCCTATAGGAAGACCTGTGCCTCCTACCACCTTGACAAGCACAAGGAAGAGGAAGAATGCACCCGCAGCATTAAAGAAGAATGTTCCAACCATAGTAAACAAGAAGGTTCCAGCAGTAGTTAAGAAGAAGGCTTAAGAAAGTGAAGTGGTGTAGGGATTATTTTGTATAGCAGAAACTATTGACTGCTAGCTTTTGTATAGCAGAAAAACCGCTAGCTTTTGTATAGCACAAAGTCCTAGCTGCCAGCTTTTGTATAGCAGAAAGTCCTAACTCCTATATTTTGTAGTACAAGTTGTAAACTCTGATTGCTAGGCTTCATGAACATCAACTCTAAAAGCTAGCTTTCAGTCTCATAGCAGGTTCGAACTGCACACGGATTGACTGATAGTCTCCAGTGCAAGATTACTCATGTTTTAATGTTACAGACTGCTCAAGCATGGTTCTGGAACGCAATGTTCAGTTAAGATGAAATGTGCCTTGTTACTTTGATTGTGCTCAGTTAGTTTGATTGTCATTGCAGCTTCATCATAATAGAGATGATACACAATGTCATATTTTTTTAGTACTCTTTTTTTTACAACATGATACATAATGTCATTGATAACATTTTGAATAATCCTTACATCTCAGTTGCTTCACCTCTTGACAAGCTCAACAAACAACAACAAGAGAAGCACAACAAGATGCACCACAATAGCACACACATAGCTTTGGCCAAATTCACTAAGTCTTTCACAATTGCTACCATGTCTCTATCCTGTTTCACTTGTTATATCTCCTTCAAAGAAGCAGCTAGTGTGTCCCCTATCTTTGGGTCACCATCACCCCCAAAACTAGCTACTTTCTTCAGACTTGACTCCACACCGTCGTCGTGGCTGCCACTGTCAGCTTCTCTTGCACGCTTCTCCAACAGTGCAACATACTCCTCCTTCCAGTAGAAACCAACGCAACCTATGCCATTTGGCTGCAAAATCACTAGCAATCAGAAACCACCAAATTGACCAAAAACCAATAGAAGCTTTACTCACCTTGCGGCTAGGGCAACAGAAAAACACTTGACCTAAGCTCCATGGTTGCTTCGATGTCCGCCGGACCATGCGCCTGACCTTGCATTCGGGGCAAAATATGAAGGGCAGACCCTCTGGACTTAGTGGATATGAGGTGGATGCATGGGATGCGGCTGCCATTGCGTTTGATTTGAGACAGCAGCCACCGCCGTTGTCAACCTCCATGGGGAGAAGAAAGGGGATCGGGAAACAGAGTACCCAGTGGGCGAGGGAGAGAGAATGAAATGAGGGAGAGAAGCTAGGGACCCGAGTGTAAATATTTTGGCCCTCATGTGCTGCTCACGTGCACTGCAGGTGCCTCCAAAGCCAGGTCATCACCACTGTGTACAGCCGCGTTGGATTAAAAATAGAAATGAAGGGATATGGACTATAGATGCATCACTTAAAATGTTTATGGACCCAAAAAACCACTTTCGTAGTTAATGGACCTAAGTGAAACCTAGGCAAAAGTTAATGGACCAATGATGCATTTAACTCAAATGAATATAAGTACTTACTGGCATGTCAGTAGTTGAACTAATTCCACAGAACAATGAGAATAGCTTTGCCTTTTGATCCCAGGTGAGTGATTTCTAGAATTCTGTTGATATTATCCTTTTCATCCCTTCTTTGCTCTTCCTTATTACCTGCATATGCATATTATTAAAAATTTATGGATGAAACTCTCTCAATAATATAAAAAAGGGCAGACCCAGTGCCAGAGGCTCCCACACGAGTGAGGTCTGGGGAAGGGAATAACCGAAGCAAAGTCTTACCCCCGCAGAAATTCTGTAGAGAGACGGCTTCGAACCCAGGACCTGGTGACTCAACGAGCTAGCACTCACCAACTGCACCAGACCTAACCTCTCCCAATAATATACAAGACATTTTTATATTTATTCTTAAATAATATCATTGGAATAAAAAAGCACTTCTACCACACAGCAACAGCCACCGGTTAGATTCTCCTCATGTCCATCTCACGTAGGAATGGAAATGGATCGAATACGCATGGAATCGAATCCAGATGTCACTCTTTTACCACATTATAGTTTGGATTTGAATTCAGATAGATATCTTCTCGAATGCGAATATAAAACCGATGGTCCAAAATCAGATTTACCATCGGATACTCACTCAGATTCAACACGAAGCGAATATCCTAAAATTCAACCATGATGGACATAACTTAGTGCAAGTTCACAGATAATCAAAGTGAACTCGAAGTACACTCCCAATAATACAATGCCAAATCAAAGTGACGAAGTCTAACAATGGTGCGACCATTGATCAGAAGTCCAAGATTAAATTACATGGCATTGAACAAATATTAAAGAAATTTGTTCTATAAGTTGGCAATTCAACCCTGGTCCAACAAGCAATGGCAGCTAGTCAAGCACCTTTGCTTGCCTCCAATAGAATGATGAAATTAATGATCAGAGCATGTATCACATCCAAATAAAAAGGAATATGCCTAAAATAAAAAGGAATATGCCTCAATTATGTCTAGGTCAACATGTAGGTATTGTTTCGTTTCAGCTTAAACACTCCTAACTCCTAGTAACAAATACTATATTAATATTAAACTAATATCCCACAAGAGAAGAGTTCGCAAATATTAAAATCCTTCTAGTTCAACAGATCAGATAATGCAAATCAAAAAGATAAAAAAAAACAGCATCAGCAGGATCACCTACAACACAAGGTGACGATGATATATAAAAAATGAGCATCTAAAACTAATAGCGTGAGGTCTAGCTAAATTGTTCACATACCTTTATCTTGCTGGAGTTCAATATTTAAACTCTAGCTCACTCTAGCGCTCTTTGCTTCTTTTCTGAACAATCTAAACTGCTTTTTATTTCCGTTGTTATGGTAATGGAAATGGGGTTATCCTCACTTCAAAAAAATCAGCTAATCATCGGCAATTGAAGATAAACCACTTTTATGTAAAATAAATAAACAAATAGTAATGATTCCATAGATGTGTTGTACCTTGCTTGCTTGGGGCATTAAGAACATCGTCACAATATTTGCATGTTGGCTTCTTGATAACCATGTCATCCACCATTTCTTCGACAAAAATTTCATCGTAATGCTTCCAAATTGCTGAAGTTTTCTTCTTTGGTAGTCTGACTTTGGTAGCTGAATTTGTTGCCATTGGAGACTCAGTAGCAGCTGCAGAAGCAGTTGCAGTACCCTCTGTATCATCAGCCTTTGTATTCCTCTCACTTGCATTCATATTGGAATCCTAAGTTAGCTCTCTTCCAACTACAGATGGCGCTGTCCTCTGACAGAAACAAATTTGACAATTAAAAGGCTGTATATTGTGCTACTACCTACTGTACATGAGTAGGTAATAATCATCAAACATATATGGATCAACCTACTTATTTCTTGATGATCTAGTGTTTTTTGAAACCATGGCTACGGATCTGCTTCACTTGTCCTTTTGCTTCTAATTCTGCACAGAGCAACACCATGTTCCTTGTTAGATAGCTCGTGAGGGCCATTGAGGCACACTGCACACCATGTGAACAATTAAATAACAGACTGCTGCGATGCTGCATAAGTGCCTATGATAAACTAAAGATATATTCATGAAACATTGCCTAATCAGGCCACATCCCTACTAACAGCAACATAAATTATTCGTGTAATCCAAATGCACATATTGACACAACACTTCTTTGCATTAGACGTTAAGAATGCTACTGAATATACAGAGTACAAGTAGCGAGGGAAATAACCATGATAGCAAATCACCTTCAAAGGGAGGGCCGTCTGGGAACTGATGAGCTGGAGTTGAAGTCTTGGAGTCGGAGAAGGACCAGAGGAGGAGTGGCTACCGCCTTGCCCGTGGCCCTGGCCGTCCACAACTGTGCTGTCGTGGGCGCTTGGCCGCCTGGGGCCTGGCCGGTGGCTAATGGCCAGCAACCGCGGAGGCCGGCGAGCAGCTACCTAAGCGGATGGCTATGCCGCCATGGGAGAAGAAGCAGAGTTAGAACAGGAGCAGCCATGGCAAGCGAGGGAATCTCGTCGGCGAGCAGATAGGGTTACGGACTTACGGTGACTGTCTGCAGTCATCTTGATCTGGACTTTGGAGTCTGGAGCCAGGTCGGAGCACAGAAGCAGGCAAGCAGCAGTCACGCCGCCGCCCGCAGATGCAACAGCGCCTATAGCCGATGCTCGGTGAAGCCGCCCGATGGTCGACGGCCGATGGCCGACTACGCCACCACATCGAGAGAGAGAGAGAGAGAGAGAGAGAGAGAGAGAGAGAGAGATGCGCGTGCTGCACGAGAGGAGGGCTATTGGCCGCCGGGGCCAGGCCGCGCCGGAGGGTGGCCACCGCAGGAGTCGGGCGCCGCCACCGCTGCCGCGGCGGCGCACAACCCTAGCCCTGTGAGAAAATGGCGACTCTAATCGTTTGGTTTCGCTAACATTGGTTTTGCTCAAATAGGACTCAAACAATTACACTAAGCTATAATAGGATTTTTGTCCTTTTTAATCTCTTTTGGACTCTAAATACATGTATTTATTCCTAAAGTGACCTTTTTACCCCTCATTATGTTTGTAGCTGCTGCATATGCCCGTGCTCGTGGCCTGCCTGTGCTAGCGTCCTATGGCCTTGGCTGGCAGGCTGCCTTGCCGCCTTGGCTGGCTCGCCGTCGTGGCCATGGCTAGCTACAGCGTGGCCATTGCCTCCATGCACAGTTACAAGTAGTATATAACAACAATAATTGATTCATATACAATTACAAATAAAATATAACAGCGATAATTTAGCAACTAGTTCATCTCATAAAATATGATTGTAGCATACACAAGTTCATCTCAAAAGAAGATACAGTAGTTCGAAACGAGAATTTAGCTTTCTCCAAACAAAAATAACATCAAGAATTTAGCAACCAGTTTTTACATCTCATCACAACTAAAATGCTCCATCATCCAATGTTTAGCTTCCTCTTTTTTGGAGTCATCTTCTTTGGTGGCACCGGGGTAGGCATCCTCACAGGGCTAGCGTTGTCAGTTTGTGAAGATGTGCCCTCTCGAAACAACATGGCTAGCTTGCTACACATAAATACAATAGGCAATTAGATGTATAGAACAATTATTGTGTATAATAAATATGATCGGCAATTAGATGTATAGAACAATTACCTTCTAGTGACCCTTCCTGGACTATCTTCATCCCTAGTTGGCCTCCGTGGAGTGCTAGGTTCTGCTGGTCCTTCTTTTGTGACATTCCTCCTAGGTTGCCTACGCTTCCTACAAGTGATTAAATAAATTAGTATTGACATTTTCATTCAAGTTTGTTGATAAAGAAGAACATCATTTACCCCTTTTTAGCGGTCCCATTGTATGAGCACTTGGAACTAGCTTCTCTGTGACCTTTTTGTCCACATCTTTTGCATGTCATAGGTCCTCTGATCATCTTCTGTCCCTTTGAGTTTGTTGGAACAATCTTGTTATCACATACATTCTCACATTTTTCCTCATTGGTAGTTTTTCCTTTCTTCCTGTGTCCACCTTCATCCCATGCCTTGAATCTCAGTTTCCTATCTCTTCCAGCACATACCTTAGGAAGAGGTGCACCAACACCAAATGGCAGGTCGACTTGTGGCCACTGTGTCTTATTTGTCATTGGCTCAATCTCCCTACCATAAGCAGCCCGGAATCTGTTTACAAAGTAGTAGTCATGAACAAACTATTCTAGATCCACTCCCCTTTTGTACGTTACATAGGCCAATACATGTTGACATGGCTTACCAGTGTGCTGCCATTCTTCACAAGTACATGTTCTTTGCTGTAATTTGATAATATGCCTCATAGAATGGCCGCTACTATGGTCCCACACCTCTGCACTCCAGTTAGAACATGTGACAACTCTCAAGTGTCCCAAACCTCTAGTGTTTGCCCTTAGCTGAACCATAATAGCCGGGAGTATCCTGCCTTCAAGTAGCCTATATGCAATATTTCTTCTCTTGTTCCACAGTACCATGATCATTTCTCTGATCTTATCAGCAAGGTCAGCAACAGGTAAGCCCTTATAGTCTCTAATCTAGTTATTAAATGACTCAGCAGTGTTACTAGTTATATAGTCACACTTAATTTCTGGATTGAAACCACACCTATACCATAATAGATTATGATTGGTCCGTAACCATTGCACAACTACCTCTGATTCACTTAGCATTTTTGCAATATTGTCATAGAAAATGTCCTTTGTGTAAGCCCTCGCAGCAGGATATATCATTCCAAACCCTCTATACCTCTTCTTGAAGTTTCTAACCATATGATAAAAGCATTCCCTTTGCTCTGCATTGGGGAATACATTCTTCACTGCATTCTCCAAGCCCTTGCAAGCATCAGAACAAATAGCAAGGACTGGAAGATCACCTATAGCTTTCTTCAATTGTTGCATGAACCAAGTCCAGTTGTCAGTTGTTTCCTGAGCTATGAAGCCATAAGCTACTGGATACATCCAATCATGACCATCAATTGCTATTGCTGCAGCCAAATGACCATTCCACCTCCTATTAAGTGTTGTAGCATCTACGCTCAAATGAGGCCTACAACCTTCAAGGAATCCATCAATGCATGGTTTCAGGGCACAGAAAAAATGGTGGAAAAATATCTCACCATCTACCTCAAGGACATCAATATCAACGACACACCCAGGACTCCGCTTCATCACCTCAACCTTCCACCTAAATAGTAGCTCAAAGCTATCTGACCATTTCCCATAAATCACTTCAAGAGCTCTTTTTTACCCCGTTGTACAGTGTCATATCCAATTGTACACTTATGCAATGGATTTGTCTGCAACCTCGTTCTCAGATCCTAAGTACCAATGGTCGGTTCAACTCTAAGGATATCCATAGCCCTGTTAGTTACCCACTTTAAACTTGGAGTTGTAACCTAAATCCTCTGGCTAGACACACAATCATGTTTGTCAACTAACACAGTTACCTACAAAAATAAAAAAAAATGATATTAAATTTCATAACAAGATGAATGATTGAATGAAGTGATGCAAAAAATAATTATACCTCCACGGTAGGGCTGCCATCCAGTTTGGAGCCATTTATCTTCCATTGACAAGGGCCCGTCTTTTCATCACCAGATTTGCAAAAACCCCTATATTTTTTGGTAGTTGACTTCTCTACTCCTAAATGGAACTCCTTCTTGATGGCATATGTCCGCACTGCCAGCTTGAACTCTTCTATTGTTGGGTATTGTGTACCAACCTCCATACATGGGTTGTTCTTATCATAAGAAATGTGAACCTCACCCGGTATGGCATCATTAGTAGGAATGGCAGCACCATCAACATCTAGACCAAGCTCATTATCATCCATTCGACGATCAAATCCATGTGTATGTATATTGGGTGTGCCCTCATCTGCCAAGCCTAGAAGCTCGCACATTTGACTCTCGTTCATAAGTTCAATTCGTCCCTCATCATCACGTGTCTCCATAATATGTAATGTTGTCCAATCAACCCTTTCCAAATTTTCCACCTCATTTACTTGAGACCTAAAAACAAGAGAAACCTACTTTTGCTACTGTCTTGTACTGTACCAAAAAAAGACAGGTACTGCATCCAATATTTACTACTGAAATGGCATGAAATAAGAGATCAAGAGCATTCAATTTTTACCTTTCCACTTCAACAATAGGAACGTTGTATTGTATTGCCGGATGGCAAATAGTAGGCAGCAGCGACCTTGCACGAGCAGCAGCATCTATGGGCAGGGCTTGGTCCACCTGGACATCGGGTGCCATCTCCATCCCGAGGGCGTCCAACAAGAGACCATCTCCATCGTGGTCGGCCGTGGCCAGCCGTCCAGCACCCACCATGGCCAGCCCTAGGGCGCCCAGCGTCGCCTGATGTTCCCGCGCGTCGTGACCAGTAGAGGACACGACCTCCTGGACAGCAGTCGCGGTCACGACATGGCCACTAGGCGCAGGAGCCGCGACCACAAAGCCACCAGCCGCAGCCACTAGCACATCGGCTAGGGTTTGCCTAGGGGTGCCTCCGGTGGTAGACCACACTGCTGGATCGGTGGGCGACGGCTCTCCTCCATCCATGGAGGAGGCAACGGCGTGGAGGAGGAAGGGCAGCCCTGGCTGGAGGAGGAAGAGTCGCGGCGGGAGGAGGCGCAGGACCGACGGGCGGCGGCGGTAGACGAAGAGTTCGCGTATGAGAGAGAAAGACAGCGGGCCGGGAGAGAAACTGAATCGATCTCTTGTATTTCTCAGAAGGGCACTATGGTCATTATCAGAAAATACATGTATTTGGGAGATGGGAAAAATGGTTAAAAGGACCAAAATCCTATTATAGCTTATGATAATTGTTTGGAGTCCTATTTGAGCGAAACCAATATTAGGAGTCCTATTTCGGCGAAACCAAACGATTGGAGTCCTATAATAGTCATTTTCTCTAGCCTCGTGGCCAGGCACCATAGCCGATCCGCGTGCGCCTTCGGTGATGACTTCTGTTTTTTTAGAGAAAATGACTTCTGTTTTTTTATTCGGTGATGACTACGGGGAATCGATCGCTGGTTGCCAAGGGGGTGAGAAGCCTGGAGGGCGCGGGTGATGAGGGGGAGAGAAGCCTGGCTTCAAACTTCTTCTGTCGGCCCTCGGATTTGTAGATGTTTTATTAGCCCTTGATTTTAGAGTAGAGATAAATTTCTGTGTAATTTTTTTTGGTACATAATGGTTAGAGGCTCTCAGTGGGGGACGTTTTTCTGAGTAGACCCAACATAGTTTTCATTGGTCCATTATAGTAGACATTTCATCACCAACAACCTTCCATTCTCTCCAAACTCCGGCCCTTGTTTTCTACTAACTACAAGTTCACCTCATCACACCACAATTATCACACATTGTTTTCCACTGTCCCTTCATCATCTCCACTTTATCTGGTATCCTTAGTTATTGTTCTTATACAAGCTACGAGGGAATAGTAAGGATATGAAGTGGGCCATGTGGCTTCCTAAGATGCATTATATGTTGTGATATAGTCAAGTGTATGGTATATATATAGGACAAGCGAAGACAAACAATTATATATTCTTAAATAGAAGGTTTACGTAGTTCATGCATGCCAATTGCCAAAGATATATGTTTTTTCACATGTTAATATATCCTAATACTTCTATAGATATTAACCTTGAAAACAATACATTAGATAAGGAGAATATCGCACACATATCGATTTAGAAGTGAAATGCAATACAACATTTCCTCACTCTGAGTCCCGCAACCGAAAAAGATTATAATACAACATGAACTGTCATACATCGTTGATCACCAAACACCAAAATAGAAGTGGCATATACATCCAAAACTTAACAAATGTTGCCACTTGCTCCCTCCAAGATCAAATTAAAACACATGCTCATATATGTACCCCACTGTATCCCGTGTATGAATGTCAAGAGAAAACCCCCAAATAAAGTTGAATAATCATTGTGCTTATTAGCTTCTTCTACATGACCGACTACACACAATTTAATCACCAATTACACGCCATTATGTATCCTTGGCTCTTATTGTACCAACAAATTAACAAACAACAAATAATACAACATATACACACACATCATAAACACCAAAACTAGTCCAAACAAATCATCAAGCTATATAAACTCCCAAGAACTGATGCATCAAGTTGCACCATCGTCTTAGATCATGTATGCATGCATGATATATACATGCACACTTGACGTTCATGTTTTCCATCATAGGCCTTGTTTGGATACGCGTGTATTCATCTCAACCCACATGTGTTGAAGTGGATTGGAGTGGAATTAACCTAAATTCCATCCACTCTAACATATGTGGATTTAGGTGGATACACATGCATCCAAGCCTGTAAGTGGTCATTAAGTTTTTACCTCCCATAACCCCACAAATCCATCTCCTCGCCTCGTTGGGCGGCGGAACTCATGGCGCCCGTCATCTGCTGCACTGCCGCGCTCCCGCCGTTGCTGAAACCATCCACCGCTTGCCACTGCTCCGCGGCTGTACCGGTGGTCTGGTCCCTCCCTTCGCTGGCCAGCTGACCACCATCCGTGGCAACGCCATCGCTGCTGCCACCGACGTCTAGGCCACCGGGGTGATGCTCGACCGGCAGGGCGGAGAAGTCGTAGCCGGTCCCGGCGCCGTCATCCGTGGGTCGGTGGTTGGTGAGGAGGTCCTGGACCTGCACGTGGTGCGAGTACGCGGCGGCGTGCGGCGCCGGGGCCTGCATCTGGGAGTAGTAGGAAGAGGCGTGGTGGTAGTACGGGTGCGGGTGCATGTACGCCAGGGCGGCCCTGGCCTGGTCGTGGTGTCCGCCGAGCGGCGGCGACACGGCCAGGTGGCCGCCAGCATCCGCGCCCTGGCTGGTGCTCCCTTCGCCGCCGCCGATCTTGAAGAAGCACTTCTTCTTGAACACGCGGCACACCACCCATCCATCCTCCTGTGCACAGACAATCAGATCGACATGCATGATCAACACAGAAACCCTAACACAAGAATTCATGGAGACGCACGCATCGACGCGCTCAGATTTCGCATGCAAATTAAACATGTGGATATATATAGTTGAGAGAGAGAGGATCGGAGAGCGATCGAGAAGGTAATTAACGTACGCTGGTGCCGCCCTGGGCGTCGTCGGCGTCCTCGAGGCGGTACTCGTGCATGATCCAGTCGGTCTTCTGGCCGTGAGGGGCGCGGCCGCGGTAGAAGACGAGCGTCTTTCGCATGCCGATCTTGCGGTAGCTGGTGCGGATGCACTTGTCCCGGCCCGTGGCCTTCCAGAAGCCGACCGTCGTGGCCCGGTTCGTCCTCGACCCCGTCGGGTACTTGCGGTCCTTGTGGCTGAAGAAGTACCACTCATTCTGCGGCGCCGACCCGATCCGGCACCTCTCTGCAAGCATGCAACGGTGACGAGTTGAATATTACCGTGTTAGTAGAAACAAGACGAACAACTAAAGAACAAGCTGTAATTGTAAATGATCGATCGCCATGAACATGCATGCATGGCGCATGTACTGGTTTTGTAAGTATATACCTTGCAACTCCCACGGCTCGATCTTGTTGAGGTCGACCTCCCTGATGACCTCGAGGTCGAACTTCTCAAATCCGACCTTCTTCTTGAGGTAGTACAGCAGCAGCTCCTCGTCGGTCGGGTGGAACCGGAAGCCCGGCGGCACGCCGTTGCTGGATGAGAAGGCCGCCATGCGATTGTTGAATCAATCAATCAGCTCGATCCCAAGTCAAGCCTTCAGTTTTGACGCGGGAGAGGCCTGTAGCGCGTATATATACACGCGCGGGTGTGCGGCCGACCTCCGATACATGGGCTGCAGGTCGCAGGTGCATCGTCAGCACAGGGAGGCAGCTAGCTGTAGGCTGTAGGCAGCAGCAGCCAGCAGGAGAGGAGGGTGGTGGGGGAGAGTTGACGCCGGCCGCCACGGCGGTGGACGGGGATAAAGTTGGTCGCGTAGGACGCAAGGCACGGCCATGAGCGCGCGCGGGGGAGCTCGAGATTGTCCAGCGGTCAGCTCGCATTTTTCTACGCCGTTAACGATCCCGAGGTTCGTTGTTTAGGGATCGCTTGATTGCTCTCAAAGCAAGTGCTAGCTAGCTTTGGAAGAGCTGCTATCCACTAGTAATATATGTATCATGTATGTACTACTCTAGTATGTACGATTATTCATATGTGTATTTTTCCGTGTAATCGCATATAATCCACAATGGACAGAATTGAAGACTAATTGGATCTGAGCTCATTAATTTGATAGTCCACGATGATGATATATAGATATGAAGTGATGGTGTGTATTATATATGATTGTGTATGTAAATCAAGGAGTAATAGGTTGAGATTGCTAGGTCTAGATAACAGTACTAATGTGAGTGAATGGCATCCTTTTTCATGAACATGCTCCTGCACAAGATTTGAGGACTAGCTAGGAAATAAGCACATAGGGCAAGATCCAATACGAATCATAAATGATTTTGGATTGTGACCTATGTGGCATATGTAGCATATATTGCATCTATGCATGCATCCCAACCAGATATACAAGCGCGCGCGCGCACACACACACACACACATGTGTATATATATAGGCAGATGGAGATACACAGTAGCGACCAGCATTTTGGCACAACACAAAGTATAAAATGAAGCGAAATTTAGGAACTTCGTTCTACTCCTGGCCTGGAAATTTCTACTGCTTTTCTAAAGCGAACAATTAATCAGGCCAGACAGCTGAAGATTATTACATCAGTAGTGAAGTGGGAGAAAGTGAGATTGCTACTGTAGTGGCTCTTTTGCTGTGGTTGTCTGGGGTTACTTGCACCCTGGAGGAAGCAAGGATGGCTAAGGCGAAATAGATTACGCAGTCCAACACTTGGAACTACAACCCTAACCAACCAGTCTCCCTAGGGATCGAGCACCATGCACACACATGCAGGCCAGGGCACAGTTTCCACTAAACCTTAACAGACTGAACTTAACTGCAACTGAAGGATTAGTTGACATACATCCACAGCCACTAAACTATACTGCTATAGTAATGCTGATGAATTCTGCTTCACACCAATTGATCAAAAAGCTAACTTCTAAATCATTAACATTGGAATTCTATTTGTACTAGCTCCGTTGTACAATTCGGGAAATAGGCATGCAGAGCCTTCTGAATTAATCTGAAAGACTGTTCTGAATTCCAACTCAAATCTAACATCATCATATACATCTGTCCAATAAGTAGAAATCAAACCTGACAGACCTAACAGCGGTTTCGCATGTCCGGTAGCAATACTATTTATTTATATGCGTGTAATATAAGGACTGGGCTAGCCAGACGCCTAGACCTCACTTTATTATTACCGTGAACTGAAATATCACAGAAATTAGCAACGAAATTAAAATAAAAGAGATCAACGAGCCAGTAGCATGCATATGATTACTCTAAGCATGAGTTAGGGGCGCTGCATGTGAGGGGCGGGCCACTAATCGAGCCACGACTCGAGGGAAAGTCGTCGTCGTCCACGCATGGTGCATGGACATTGCCCCGTGCACCTTGAGTGAGGTCTACTGCTCCGCCGTCGTCACCGTGACAACCCGCGGCGAGGTTCCCGATGATGCATGAGGCCGGGCGGGGCGGGGGCTCGTGCGGACGCGGGGCGCGCGCTCGCCCGGCTCAGTTCGCTTGCATAGGCAGCACTCCATCGATCGGCCAAAGCTAGGATGTAGTAGGACCTCAGGGTTCCCCCCGCCATTCGCGCGCGCTTTGAGTGAGAGCTGGGTGAAGCTTTTGCGGGCTCTGTCCAAATGATTAGGGGAGCCTTGCCTGGAGTTTACTGCATGCAAAACTGACCTCAAGTGCTCTGAGATTGTTACCGTACCGGCCGGCCACCTCGACCTCAGAAAGGAACCTAGCCGGGTTATGGTGGCTGGTCTCAGCTTGCTTCTTGTGCCACTTGCTTGCTTGCTGCCCCTGGTAATCTCGTGTGTCTGGTGAAACGTACTTGCCATGAAAACTTGTGCCTGCAGGCTCCAGGCTCCAGGCCCCGCCCTCAGTTTTAAACTTGCTAGTTTGGAAGGTGTCAATGGATGCATGCTTCAGGTATCTGCTCTGTTAGTCAAGACAGCAAGCTACCCATAGGAGAATCTGAGTGCAACCAACACTTCAGAGCTTTTTTTACGGCTGTTATCCCCTCCCTCCAAAAATACAAGGGATTGTAGGAGTTTTTAGGATATATTAATTAAGCTAGATATAGGAAAAGATGCATATATACCCCTAACTGATGAGATCCCTCTCCTTTTTTGCGCGCGCATCATAATTGAGGATGAGGGCCCTCTCTGCTGATTCCTTAGACACTGATCTATGGTTGGGGTTTCAAACTTTGGGCTTTCAAAAACAGAGATACGCCAGAGCAAAACTTTGTTTTTTTTTCTATATCCCATTTTTAAGTGTTTGACTTCTACATCATTTTTCAAGTTTGGCATACTTATTAAGTGTTTAACAAAATTGTTAATGGTGATCTCTAAAAAGGTCACTAAGCATTTAGCTTATAACCCTAGTTTTAATCCTTTTTTACTATTTTCCTTCAACAACTTTTGTACCAAGCCTTACCAAAAGTTGTTAGAAAAGTTTGATTAGAAATTTTGAGCTCTTAATCATTGTTTACTTGTGTCACATGTGTTGTCACTATTAAGAAAGCTTATGTATAAAGTCTCTTAAACATCATCATCATTTAGAAATGTCAATGTTTATGAGATGCACATGGAATATCTTTGGTTAACACTTAAGGTGTTACATGCGTCTTCACAATTTTCACACTTGCTAAAGTATCTATATAAAATTTAATTAAAATTCTAAACTGCACATGGCCCTAGAGTTTTGGTGTATTAATGACAAACAATTTAGGGACTAATGTTATCTATGAGTTTATGGAAATCTTTTAGTCACAAAAGTTGAATATCGATGCTGAATGATCTCTCAAAATTTAAAGGAGAAGCGTCAGGCCCTAGCATGGAAGCCTTCTGGCCTTGCCTCCTGCTACGGCCTGATGCATACGGCGGAGGAGGCTGGACCGGGATACGATGCATATTGCAAGTGTACAATTCAAATGTTTCAGTTGTTTTAGAGGTATGTTGCAATTGTTTCATACGGATGTTGCATATGTTTTTGCAATGGTTGTACACGTATGTTGCAAGCGTCTGTCCCCAATGTTTCATCTATTCTTTCAAACGTATGTTGCAAGTGTGTTTATCTCGATGTTGCATATGTTTCACGCATATGTTGCAAAGTGTTTTATCTGTAAGTTGCGTAGGTTAGCAATGGTTTTCAAGTATTTTTTACAAGTGTTTCAGACACATGTTTCATCTCTCTTTAGATATATGTTGCAAGTGTTGCATCTTGATATTTCAAAAGTAGATCAGGTGTTACACATGGGATGTGTGTGTTAAGCGAGAAGGGGCGGCAGCGGACCCCACGGGCGCAGGCCCAGGGTGCGCACGTGAAAAGTAGGCACGACAGGGGGTGCAGGGTGCAGGCGCACACCGAGGAAACAAATCGGCCCGGTCCATGGTACCGTCCGATGGAATCATATCCCATCGGACGTCCGAACGCAGCAGTTCTCATATTTTTATACTCATCTTATTACCTTGGATTATTTTCTGCTACAATACACGAGCATAGACCTATGAAGCAAAAATCAATAAATGCAAATCATTCAAAATGTAAAATCGATGTGAAAGCAAACCATTCAAAACCGTTGTTGTACATCCACAGTTCTAAGACAAATATGTCAATAGTTTTTTTATCGTGTCTAGGAATTTTTTCCCCATAGCAGCTCGCGAGCAAAAAACTAGTAATTTCTGATGTATCATTAACTTACATGATTTTTTATCCTATGTTCCTTCACGTCACATCAAAGCTTAGTTAGCAACCACAAGTCTCGGATCAAACATTAGCGTCGTGATTAACTGTTTCCAGATTTCAAACATATATATACACTGATAGTAGGGACGGATATTATTCTTTCATACTCACACTTCCAACTCGGACTTTCCCCGATTCAAAAAAAACTCGGACTTTCCAAGGGCCTGCTCAGTAGAACCGATAGGAGGCCCATGACACGGACAAGCAATTGGGCCTGACCATATGAGGCCTAATTGGATCTGCCACTCATACTAATAGGAAAACGGAAGTCTTTTTATCTCTCTACTATCTAAACTAGTATTGCAGTTGTCTATAAGTTAAAAAAAATGTATTGCAGTGAATGGCATGTTGTCCGGTAGTAGGGCTGTCGAGTGGGACGCTACCCAACCCTGGTGATTGCACCTTTTTCTAGAATTTTTCTAGAATTTTCAGGGTAAGTGGTACTGCGCGTTTCCCACGCAATAGAGGCGACGCCTCCCAATCTCTTTTTTACGTGTGTACGAAAGCGCATGCGTGTGTGTGCATGTGGTGTGAGTGTGGAGTATGTGGGTTGTGGGTGTGCAAGTTGTACCCGGTCAAAAAAAAGTATTACAGTTGTCTAACTATCCTCCTCGAACTCTAAAACGGATGTCTTACCTCCTCAACTTTCAAAACCTACTAAATTACCCATGTATGAATTAGAATTGATTTTAAATACAATTTCATCTATTTTTAGTAAAAAAAATGGTAAATACTTAATGATGTTTTTATACCATGAAAAATGTCTCTAAGGTTCTAAATTTTTTTATAAAAATCTTAGAGCTATGTAAGGAGTTGAAAAATCCAAAGAAATTATTTAGAGCTTGTGAAAATATCTCTAGAAGTTTTTAAATTTAAGATTAAGCTCTAGGAAAATTGGAAAATGTCCAAAAATCTGAAAAATTCCCAAAACATTCAATTGATGTCTAAATACATTCTAGAAACTTTTTGCAACAAAAATATGAGATGAAGCAGCAAGAATGCAACATTAAATTTAATGCTAAATGTATTCATGCTGGTTGTATATCATGTTTTTGTTATGGAAAGCTTTCAAAAACATGTTTAGACATCGAGTTGGTTGTTTTGAGAATTTTCCATATTTTATTGGATATTTTCCCTTTTTAGATCTAAATATAATTTGTGGAAGCTTTTAGAGATACTTTCACAAGCTCTGTGTACTTTATTTTTAAGGCCCTTGTGTTCCAATCTATCTCTATAGTTTTTCTTTGAATTTTTAGAAGCTAAGATATTTTTTTGTGGTCTAAAAACCTTATAAGCGAATTAAGGGATGAAACCACTTCTAACTAAACACGAAGGTAGGATGAATGGTTTTGAGAGTTTATTAAGTAAAGTGTTCGGTTTTAGAGACCATGGAAAAAATCACACCATGATAATATTTTAAAGTGGTGGAAGTGATTTTTTTCCTACTATAGCCTTGTTCATCTCATCCCTAAACAATGGGATTAGGGGATTAGATGGGATTGACCTGTAAGAGATTTAATCCTCCTCAATCCCTCCCAATCCCCTTAATTTTGGAGCAAAACGAAGAAGGCCTAAATGTCCAACCCCAACTCTTTGTGAGGACCAAACAGATCACGACAAACAGTACGATCGACAATTATCAGTCTGTGGTGTTTATATTTTATTATACTGTAGTAATTTGCCTAATAAATTGTGATTCCCTGTCATTCGACCATGTTTCGTAACCATTTTGTCAACATCTGACGAAGCAACAATCTGCACATATGTTCTATGCTTCTGGCCCATCCAAGTACCTTCGAGGCCTCTCTCTCCCTCTCTGTTGTTTCGCTTTGGAAGCTCCTCCAACACAACCTTCTAGCCTTCTAGGCCTGTTATTACTGAGTTGCTCTGCTCTCACCGATATCTCTAGCCCCTTCCATGATCAAATCATACTATCATAGTATCACACTAACTTCGGTTTTTTTTAACAACACACTCACTTCGGTTTGAGTCCGAGAAGTATAAAGGCTGCTCGACAATTAACAAGCCCCCTACATCAGCATCAGCTCAAGCTGCTCAATTCAGATTAACACACTGATCCCCACCCACGCCATCATATACCAACTCCAACCAGCTGCACTGCACCTAAACCTCTCCAAGAACGCCAATAAACACCCCACAAATCTCAGCCACAAGACACAACATAAGGTCTCACGCCGAAAGGCGATCCAAGGCGCGAGAGACTGACCATGTCAGCGTTGCCGGAGAACGTCGTGGCAGGCGGCAGTAGTGGCCCGCCGCCCGTCGCGTGGTGGAGCGCGGCCTCGCCGGTGGGCGGCGACGTCGTCCTCTCCGGCGTAGTCCTCCTCTTCGTCGCCCTGGCCTTCGCGTTCGTTCTGTACCACTACTTCACTGTCACGGTCGTCAGTCGCCGCGGCGGCACGCGGGACGGCGCGGCGGTGGTGGGGGCGCCAACGAGCGCCCAGCAGCGCGGCACGTTGGGAGGACGCGATGCCACTGGCGGCGGCCTTGAACCGTCGGTGCTCCGGGCGTTGCCGGTGACGGTTTACAAGGCGAAGGACCGGGCAGGCGGCGAGGCGCTGGAGTGCGCCGTGTGCCTCGCCGAACTCACGGACGGCGAGGCCGCCAGGTTCCTGCCCAGGTGCCAGCACGGCTTCCACGCCGAGTGCATCGACCTGTGGCTGCGCGGCCACTCCACGTGCCCGCTCTGCCGCGTCGACATCGGCCTGCTTCCTGCGCCGCCGTCGTCCTCGGCACTCCCTCCGACGCTCCCGGAGCCCGCCAACTACCCCACGAACCTGCCGACGAACGTCCTGTTCTGGGGATCCCAGGACGCGGTCACCGTGGCGAGAGCCTCCGGGACGAGGACGACGACGGTCCACGGCGGCCCGACGAGCGCTCCCCGTGGAGCGTCGCCGCCGCTGGTCATCCATGTCAGGGAAACGGCACCGGCAGTGGCACCGGCACCGCTGCCGCGTGAAGGCGATGCGGCCAAAGCGCAGGGCTTGGCGAGGCTGAGCTCTCTCAGGCGGCAGTGGAGCAGAGGGAGGCATGATGCGGCGGCTATTGGACACACGCTCCCCCCATGGCAACAAACCACCTAGTTTAGCTAGTACCAAATGTCGATGCTCATGGAATATTGTTGCGTGTATACTCTCTTTCCACACGTTTATGGTATATCACGAGTCGTTTGCATCCTGCGACGTTGCCTTCCGCAAACCATGGCGCTCACCGAGTACGAGCAACACAATCTCGAGCGTCTCCGCGCTGCTGCGGTTGCCCGCATCGTTCGCGCCAAACTAAAGGTGATGCCGACGAGCAGACCAAAGAGCGCGCGGCAGCGCCGCAGCGTGAGCACGAGGCTCGCGACGCCGCCCTGGCTGCCGAAACCGTTGCTGATCTCCACGCCCAGGCCGTGGCGATCGTCAACATTTGGTCCCTCACTCCCGTGTCGCGTCACTCTCGACCTCACCGTGCCCAACGACACGAAGTGGCCATCGTCAACATTTGGTCCCTCACTCCCGTCACTCTCGATCGACCTCACCGTGCCCAGCTACACGAAAATGGCGTCATGCTTCTCTTTCTCCTCGCCGTGGGCAATATATGCATGTCGGATCACGTCCTCTCAAAAGACTCAGACGTTTCCTTCCGCTTGATCCCGGTGTGGGCACGATGGAGTGTGCACCACCCTCGGCTGGCTCCACAACACATATGTGATCATTGCAGAGACCATAACTGTAGAGCAGTGCATGCCCTCGGAGACCTCCACTGTTCAGGTAACATGTAGTGAACGTTACAAAGTCGTCACTCCTTATGAGGATATTATTCTGATGGATGATGCATACAATGATTAGGAAGCTATCTCACAAGTGATTGAGGACCTCTTTTTTTCTTTTTTTCGAAAGCGTGTATTGACACATGCTTCGTTAAGGAGGAAATGGACACGAAGTACGGCCGGTGCTAGCCATGGCGAGATGCCAAAGACAGCAACTCGGAGGAACACATACACGAATTACCGGCTGCAACAGTGGAGCTAAGAAGGTGTACGAACTGAGGAAACTAGTTGTCACTACTACAGATTCAGTCATCAGTGCCGGCCACATCACTGCCGAAATTAGGACAACCGGCAGTGATGACCCTTCACTACCGGTTCTAGGCTCTGACAACCAGAAAATAATAGGGGGGTGCGAGAACCGGCAGTGATGACAACTATCACTGCCGGTTTGTGCCTCCCGCCGGCAGTGATGACAACTCCACTTATCACTGCCGGTTCAAGCCAAGAACCGACAGTGATTTGATTCTATCACTATCGGTTCTAGGATAGAACCGACAGTGATGAGCCTGACAGCACAAAAAGGTTGTAGCCGTCATCTTCTTCCTCCACTCTTTTATCCCGAGAACAGAGGTGCGCGTTTGGGCCACTCCCTCCAATGTTGCGGTCGCCCAAATCCGTGAAGCTACCACTTGGATTTGGAAGAATGGCTTGATCTTTTTTGCTTTAAGGTTAGTAACCAGCCTCCATTCCTTCGATTTTGTTGCTTAATTAGTTTTGTTTTGATGGCTATAATGCTTGATTCTCATTCTTATTTCTCCATTCTTCTACAGAGCACTTTTCTAATTCATGGCTATAATGCATTGTTAGTATGTGATGTTATAATTGGTTCTTAGGAGTAGAGTAGATTCTTTTACAATGTTGATGAGCAAATTAACCCATGTGTCACCAAACAATGCATTGTTTGGAGCAGTAGTGGCGGATCTACAGGGGGCTGGGTGGGCTCCAGCCCCCCTAATGACTTGATTTACTACTAGAAATACTGTAGCAAAAATCTCAAATCACCATTAAATCTTCATGCAAATCAACATCTCCATTGTTTTTTAGCCCCCCCTTCATTATCATCCTGCATCCGCCACTAGTTTGGAGCTACATTGTTGTTCATGATCATGTCTCCAATTTTAGTATTTTTTAAAATTAATGTCTCTATTTTTATGTGGCATGGAGTAGAATAATTGTTCTACAATATTGTGCAATAATTATTTTTTATGGGGCTGTGATTTTTAATTTATATGGGCATTGTTTGGAGCTACATTGTTATTCATGATCATGTCTCCAAATTTAGTCTTTTTTTAAATTAGTGTCTCCATTTGTATGTTGCATGGAGTAGAATAATTGTTCTTCAATATTGTGCAATAATTGTTTCTTATTAAAACTTTCCTATGTTTTCTCTGCCCGGCCCATTTTACCTGTGCAGACATGGATCGAGGGTGGATGTACGATCTGTCATGTACAGACCAACGGTACTTGACGGGCATCGACGATTTCATCAAGCTCGCTAGAGCCAATGCTGGGGACTGACAGCCTGTATTCTGTCCATGTAAAGATTGCAAGAATACGAGAAAATGGGGCGACGTGGAGCATATACGATTGCACTTGATTACCAGGGGGTTCATGAGAGACTACACGATTTGGACTTTGCATGGGGAGGTTGGTCAAAATGTTGCACAAGAAAACAATGATGATGTGCCCATGCCTAGCGTATCCCTAAACGCATTTCTGCCTATTGATGATTACCAATGCTACACAGTACCTGTGCCTACCAACGATAATGTGTTTAGGAATACATTAGTTGACGACACAGAGGAAAATAATGGCATTTCACAGTTTCTACATGATGTGCATGGCGGATTACTTAGTGCTACACAGTTGAAAAAACTGGAGATCATGAGAAAGGATGCAAAAACACCATTGTATCCGACCTGCCCAATAAGCAAACTAGAAGCCAACATCATGCTATTAGAGTTCAAATCAACGAATGGATTGAGTGATAAAGGCTTCGATAGCTTGTTAGGTATACTACATAAACTGCTCCCGAAGGGTAGCGAGTTACCAGAAAAGACTTACCTAGCCAAGCAAATGATTTGCCCAATCGGCCTCGAGGTTGAGAAAATACACGCGTGTTCCAACGATTGCATATTGTACCGTGGAGAAAAATACAAAGACTTGGATGCGTGTCCCAAGTGTAAAGCTCCCCGATACAAGCAAGGGCCGTCAAATCAGGGAAGCAAGACCAGAGGAGGGCCCATAAAGGTCGTATGGTATTTTCCTATAGCTCCACGAGTGCATAGGTTGTTTGCAAATGCAAAGTCAGCCAAACTATTGCGTTGGCACGGCGAAGAGCGTAAGAAAGATACAATGTTGAGGCACCCCGCCGACGGGTCGGACTGGAGGACTATCAACACTATGTTCTATAAGAACATCGGTGGAGAGGTAAGGCATCTTTGGATAGGTTTGAGCACAGATGAGATGAATCCGTTTGACCAGGTTAGAAGCAATCATAGCACTTGGCCAGTGACGCTATGTATATACAACCTTCCACCCTGGCTTTGTATGAAACGGTCATACATCCAGATGCCACTACTAATCCAAGGGCCAAAACAACCTGGTAATGATATCGATGTGCTTCTACAACCAGTGATCGATGAACTACTACAGATGTGGGAGACGGGTGTGAAGGATGTTTGGGATGAGTACAAAAAAGAACATGTCACGATAAAGGTTATACTTATCGCTACAATCACTGACCTGCCAGGGCGAGGTTGCTTGTCTGGAGAGAAAACAAAAGGATACATTGGGTGTGTCGAGTGCTTGGACGAGACTGATGCTATACATCTACCAGAAAAACAAGAAGATGGTCTATATGGGACACCGTAGGTTCCTACGAAGGGATCACCCTTACCGCAGGAATAGAAAAGATTTTAATGGGACTACTGAGAAACGTGGACCTCCAAAGTATCGAGACGGGAAACAAATACTTAAACAAGTAAGCAAACTCACAGATGTTGTCCTTGGGAAGGGGGAAGGTGCAGTACCAGCGCCAGCCGGTAGTATCTGGAAGAAAAAATCAATCTTTTGGGAACTACCTTATTGGCCACTTTTGAGTGTACGTCATTGTCTTGATCCAATGCACATAACTAAAAACGTGTGCGGTAACACACTTAACATGTTGATGAACACCGGGGGAACAACAAAGGATTCTCTCGCGACACGCTTGGACATGCAACACCTAGGCCTCAGGAAGGAGTTGCACCCAATAACTCTTGAGGATGGCCACTTGAAACTTCCGGTGGCATCATGGACACTGGAAAAGGAAGAAAAGGCCATGCTTATTTCTTTCTTTAATGATCTCAAAGTGCCAACTGGCTACTGTGAGAACCCGAAGAGGCTAGTTAACATGAGAGAACTTAAGTTTAACTATGGTTGTATGAAGGCCCATGACTGTCATGTCATTATGACTCAGCTGGTCCCAGTTGCCCTGCGAGGTATCCTCCCTGACAAGGTCCGTGCCCCAATCATAAAGTTGTGTTCGTTCTTCAACGCGATCTCTGAAAAGGTCATTGAAGGGGCCAAGCTAGACCAGCTGAAGCAGGAGATAACCGAGATTCTATGCAGGCTTGAGATGCATTTCCCACCGACTTACTTTGACATATCAGTGCATCTACTTGTTCATCTTGTGGACCAAATTAAAGCCCTTGGCACAATGTACCTACACCAGATGTTTCCTTTCGAGAGGTTGATGAAAGTTTTCAGGCGGTATGTTAGGAATAGATTCAGACCAGAAGGGAGCATGGTAGAAGGATGGACAACAGAGGAGGCCATTGAGTTCTGCATATATTATATGGACATCAATCGGGTCGGAGTTCCAGTATCTCGTCACGATGGAAGACTAGGGGGCAAACGAACGATAGGTGAGAAAGCTGTCAAAATAGTCGAAGTGGTTTCCTTCAGACAGGCACACTTCGCTGTTCTCCAGTAGGCCGACGGTGTGATGGCATACATTAATGAGCACAAGCAGTTACTGCAAAGTAAGCACATTGGTAGGTCACAGGCTTGGCTTGAGAAAAAACACAAGGAGGAATTCGGTGACTGGTTTCGACACCGCAGGCTAGGAATGGTGACGGGATGTCAGCTAGATCTCTTAGCTCCCGGACCTTCGACTACGGTGATGATGTACCAAGGTTATGATATAAATGGTTTTACATTTTACACAAAAAAAATAGGATGGAAAGAGCACCAACCAAAATAGTGTTTTTCGTTTCGACGCCCACGATGAATACGGCACGGTGGAGGCAACATACTATGGTTTCATAGATGAGATATGGGAGCTAGACTATGGACGACAGTTGAAGGTCACTCTTTTCCGTTGCCAGTGGGTCCGGCTAGATGAAATCAACACCGACAATGATGGGTTCACTACCGTTGATCTATCCAAGACCGCATACAGAGATGACCCCGTCGTCCTTGCAAAGGATGTTTTGCAAATCTTCTATGCAAGGGATAACAATATAAAGGGAAGACTACAAGTAGTCATGCAAGGCAAAAGGAAGA
Source organism: Saccharum hybrid cultivar R570 (assembly GCA_038087645.1). Classification (NCBI taxonomy): domain Eukaryota; kingdom Viridiplantae; phylum Streptophyta; class Magnoliopsida; order Poales; family Poaceae; genus Saccharum; species Saccharum hybrid cultivar. The sequence continues at coordinate 659,760 of JAQSUU010000509.1, forward strand.
TTGTCGGTGTTGAAGGAGTGACAGACGAAGAAGAGTACAAAGGTTATCAAGAAATGGCTCCTTTTGGGGCAGACATTACCCTACCTATCCTTGAAGAGGGTGACGAACCTGCTTACCTCCGGAGTGATCATGATGAGGCCATCATAGTTAGAATATCATAAATTATGTAATCCTTAATGAAATGTTGTTTTAGTAATTTGCATCGAATTTGAGATCGTATGGAGTTGTAGAGATTGATGAGTTCTACCACTATTATTTTGGAACTTTGTTGATATAACGGATGCCATGTTTCCAACAAAGTGACATAACTTTATGTGAGACAGAGCACTTTATGAGCCATGCCTAATAAAACTTTCTCAAATTGAGAAATGAATAAAATAAAAGTTGTAGACATTCATGAGTTCCACAACTTTGTTGTTTACAACTTTTCCATTTGAGATCAATTGGGGACCCAAAATGTTTAAAAATAATCAATATCACTGCCGGTTCTAATAACCAACCGGCAGTGATATCCCATATCACTACCGGTTGGTTATTAGAACCGGCGGTGATATGGGACATCACTGCCGGTTCTAATAACCACCCGGCAGTGATGCGTGGGTTATATAAGGCGCTGGCGCGCTCCAAGGCCAGTGCACGACTCTTTACGCGCTCGACGCTGTTCGCCAGTGCACGCCGCCGCCGCCCGACGTGCACTGCACGACGCCGCAGCCCGACGCCGCCCTTCACGACGCCGTCCCCTACCGCTTCCTCAACGCCGCCGTCCCCTACAGCTACGCCGACGCCGCCAGGAGCTCCTCCACGTCGCTGTTGAGCGCGCCACCCCTGCTTACTCGGTGAGTGCCCATAAGGTGTTCGATAGAATGCCTCAGTCCTTCTCTGCCCTGTTTTCTCTGCCCTGCAGTTCAGCAATACATAGCACATGGAAATAATTGCCTTAGTTGTTGTGGCTTATCTTACCTGGCTTAGATGATTTCAATTTTCATAGTCACTTTACTTAACATTTGCATTCATCTCTGCTATTATTCGATTGTCAAGCTGTTCAAGCTGTTCAAAACTGTAAATGGCCATTAGTCTTGAGTCTTGGACAGTACACCTTTCCTCAGTCTTGGACATGCACTAAATGGCCATTGAATGAGGAGAAAGCTATTCAAGCTGTTGCAGATCTTATTGGGGAGCTCTTTGTTTTCTCGGTATTCACTAAGTCAAAGCTAAATGTGTTCCAAACCTCCTACATATGTTCCTTGTCCTCACTTTTTGTATGATTCTGTAAGTGTGATGCAAACCTATTATTTATGTATGAGCAATGAGCCAATGAACATATGATATGCTCATCAGAAACTGGAAACATTATCGAGACAAACAGGAGTGATCCAGACTCTTTTTCTAGACTTCATTTTACTAAATGTATTGTTTATATAGTTTGGTGATATTTTTTTATTTCAGTCATTTGCTAAACTTAGGCAAAAATTATGTAGTAGGTTGCTGGGGTTGCTGTAATTTGGTGGGGGATGCCTTCTCTAGAATGTTAGACAAGTCGGCTAAGTGTGGTCTTATTCAAGGTATTGGGGTCACCAGTTGCTAGGCAACATAGCTTATGGGCAATTCAGCCACCCTCAAGCAAGCTTGTTAGGTTCGTGATGCCTTTGAATAACCACCTCAATGTTTGTGATGCCTTTGATTGCATGTCCAGAAACATGACTCGTCATCGCCAATTCACCACCCGTCGCCGAACTACTGATACCCCACAAGCAGAGAGCACTGCGACAGGAGCGCCGCAGGATCCAACTAATGGTGGTGGTAACAATCAGGACGATTGGAGCCCTAGCCATTATCTGCAGCTAGACGAAGGAGACGAGGTAATAACTTAGGTCATACCTAATAACGCGATAGTAAGAAATCACGCTAGATAAGTTTGATGGGGACTTATTTATGAATTTTGAAGCAGGTTCCGCCGCAAGAGCCAAGTGGTGAGGGTACCAGCAGGACTAAGCGTGGTGCAACAAAGCTTCCTCAAACAAGTAAACATTGGCACATCTCTGAGTTCGACCAAGTAGGAGAGCCGGTGGAGCCTCTTACAGCATTAGGCCCATACAAGAGTGTCATCAGGGCACTTGTAAGAGACTTTATCCGATCAAATACAGGAAATGGACTGGTCGTGAGGATGACCCATGGAGGGTTCCAGAAAGTGAGAAGGAGCTAGTTTGGAACAAGTTGAAAGGGTATTTCACTTTTCCTAATGACTATGACGAGGCGACAGTCAAGAAGAAGGCCAAGGAAATCATGGGTCGCTCGTTCAAGACTTTCAAGGGAACCTTGTATAAGTTAATCAAGGAGGACAGAGAACCGAATTTTGAGGGAGGTCAATACAACAAGCAGAGAGACTTCTGGGAGGAGTTCAAGGCTTACAAGCTATCCGAAGAGGCCAAGGCATCAAGCGAAAGAAATAGAGCAAACTCGCTTAAGGCAAAGGATCCTCATCGCCTAGGATCGCGTGGCTATGTAAGGAAGATTCCGGAATGGGAAATGGAAGTCCAGAAACTAGAGCAGCGCGGTGTTAGGCCTCAGACAAGCGATTGGCAGCCCAGATCAGTAAACTACCTACTCGCAAGGGGGGCACAATACAATAGTGACGGGAGCCCTAATGCCAGTAGTGAACCCGTCAGCAATCTCCTCCATAGGATTTCAACCTTAACTGAGGAAGTGAATAGAGGTAACCGCAAGTCCGATAGAGAAAATGACGTGCTCACACAAGCACTTGGAAACAAGGAGCACCCCGGTCGCACTAGAGGAGTCGGAAATGTTCCTTGGGTGAAAGCATTCGAAGGTGAATCTTCATCCTATAGGAGCCGGGCGAGGGCTAGAACGCAAAGAGAAGAAGAGCTCCAAAGGTTTCGAAAGGAAATTGAAGATAGCATGGAAGCACGGATAGCTGCTCAAGTTGATGCACGAGTTATGTCAGCTATGCAATCCATGTGTTCGACACAACCGCAGCCTATCCTGACTTTGAATAGCCCAGTGCCCAAGGGTCACAGTAGCTGCGGCTCGACCCCTATGCTTGACGAAGAAGAGGTCAATGCTCCTCATCCGGTGGACAACATCACTGGACCTATTAATGTCAGGTTGTACATCCGTCAGCAGTGGACAAAAGACAAGGTGGCGGTCGGACAAGCATTTCCAAGAGGAGACGGCATCATTCATGGCAAGCCAATGCCACCCGGGTATGCCAGGGTCAGCATTGATAAGATCTTAGATAAGAAGTACAATAAGATACACATTGATTTCCCAGTGTAGGAAGATAGGCCGCGTCTTGTTCACAACTTGGGCACTCATGTGGTTTGGCGCAAACGCTTCATCAAGCTGGATGAGCAGCCATCTTCGGATGACGAGGATGACAGTGAATCATCGGCATCACCGCCGCCAAGAGGTTTCTCTCCTCTGCTAGATCCTCATTGTCCCTCTCCTGCCTCAAAAGAGAAGACACCTCCTCCACCGCCAAAGGAGAAAACACCTCCTTCACCGCCAAAGGAGAAAACACCTCCTCTACCTCCTCCACCTCCTCCACAGCCAAAGGAGAAGACACCTCCTCCTCCTCCTCCGCGAAAATCCAAAGTGTGATCAGGTTCGACCTCGCAACACAAGAGGTTATCAGTTTCGGTTGGTAATGCTCCCTAGACAAGTAAAAAGAAGGTGGATGCTAGCATTACGAGTAAGATGAAGGACCCGACTGTGGAGCCTCCAAGCAAGAAAGCCGTCGTTGCCTTCTTTAATCGAATAGCCAGTCTACCTAAGTGGAGACAACAGACCGAATTTGAAAGACAACACAACAAAGAGAGTAATCAAATCAGAGCTAGAGAAATACACACCAAAGAATTGCTAGAGATACAGAACTTGGCCAACAACATGGGCATATCCATGGAGAGGGCCACGGAGTTGTATTACGGAACGAGAGATTTTGAAAAAGCCACGGTCGCATACAAGTATTCAAGAGGCAAACCTTTGGTCGCCACCAAACAAGAGTATAGAGATTTGCCAACATACATGCGACAGTTGCATGATTATTACTCCCTGGATACTGCCAATGGAGACTGTGTCGGTTTTGAAGTTTGCATCCCTCCCGGAATGGTTTTTAATCATCCTGAAGAAACGGTGCATATTATTTATTATGAACACCTCTTTCAGCTCTTCCAACGGCGCTCGCTCGATACGCAGATTTTGATGATATGGTCTATGTAAGTACCCTACCCTCACAACGTTATAATAAACTACGTGATTTGCATTTGAATATATCATATGTTTATTATGCAGGTGTATGGCAAAATGGTGCCTAAAGAAGCAATTGAGCAATATAGACTTCTTGGATCCCATATTTGTAAATGAGACAACATGCACCGCCTCTGGTGAAGATGACTATGTACCAACAAGTTTGAAGATTGAGTTTGAAAGGATGTTCAGAAACAACAAAACAAACGTACTCCTACCCTACAACTACGAGTATGTGTTCTCGACCCTTATTTTAGTGTTTCTTTTCTTGTTATGTCATTCAATAACATGGACTTTGTGATTGCAGCAACCATTTCATCCTCGTAGATATCTATCTTCAAGATTCACATATCGAGGTGTGGGACTCAAAGAAAAAGCCACTTTCTCTTATCGACCCCCTAGTCAAAGTGCTGAATAAGTAAGTGAACCCAATATCACAACACTTTCTAATCGCATAGGATATTGTAATGTCCTCGGTCTTCACACTTCATTTACAATGTAACATAGAATGAAGGCATTACCGAATTGGAAAAATCTCGATAGCAAGATGCAAAAGCAATGGAGTGCCCCATTCAGTGTAAAGTATATGGAGGATCTCAAGACCCTAGATCAACCGATGGGGAACAACGAATGCGGGTTCTATGTGATGTGGGCAATGCTAAAATACTTTGGCGCAAAAACAAATAAGGGAGATGACATGGTACGTAGGCATCCCATTTCTATTGTTTTGTCTTACGTTTGTGCATCTCAATATCATCTTGCTTCAATTACAGTGCAAAGCAAACAATCACAACCAGTTGCTAGGTTTTGAGATGAGAGGAATTCAAGAGGAGATAGCAAGGTTTGTGATGGACGAGATATTGACCAAGACAGGATCATTCTCCATTGCGAGGACTAAGAAGTACAAGGCGCAGTACGGAAGAGACCACATTGATAGGCTATTGTAATACGACTCTTAATTTGATACTTAAAGTTTTTTTTTGAAACTTTTGTAATATAAATGTTGATGGGTTTGTATTGTCGCTGATCAACAACCACCTTCACATCGATATCAAATTGATCGATAGCAACCACCTCCACCTCCCCGACCTCCCACCCCACCACCTCCCCTCGAAATGAAAATAAAACAATTATTAAAATGCAAATTGTGAAAAGTATATCACTACCGGTTCAAAGAAAATCGGCAGTGATAATATAATCTACACAACTGGTTGGTTAAAACAACTGGCAGTGATGGCTCAAGTATCACTGCCGGTTTGTAACACGAACCGACAGTGATACATGAGCTATCACTGCTGGTTTGGCATAACCGGCAGTGATGTGATCAGTTCATCACTGCCGAGTTGGTTATGGCGGTTCAAAATCCGCCAGTGAAGGGGGGTTTTGAACCGCCAGTGATGTCCTTCTCTACTGTAGTGTGTGCGACTAAAGAAAGAGAGAAGGTAGACCACAGCCACTAAGTAGCTAAAACAATCAGCGATGCGAGGCAGCGAAAGCCCACGGCAATCCAAGCGTCCGCATCCTCCAGAATAAGCGTGAACAGCTGAGCCAGCGTCCTCGTGATGCTGTCAAATGTTCTCTGATTGCGTTCCTTCCAGACCTTCCAAGAGACGAGCAACACAAGCGAGTCGAAGCTACGCTTGAAGGGCTTCAGAATGGTTGTTCTCGTGTTCTACCACCTCTTTGACAAACAAGAACCATCAAGCGGCACCAAATGTTGCAGCCTCACCCTTGACAGCAGTCGGTGCCAAACCTAACGAGTGAATACGCGGGAGGCCAACAAGTGGTCGGTGGTCTGGTCCTGCTAATCATAGAGCACACAGACCGCTTCTTGCTGAAGGCCGTGACGCTTGCGGTGCTCAGCTGTCCACGGACGTCCATGGAGGGCAAGCCAGAAGAAGAATTTGACCTTGGATGGTACTATTGATCTCCACACATGCTTGGCACCAACCAAGGTTGTCATCTCTGTGAAGTAAGCCTTGTACACTGACGAGGCGGTGTAAGCTCCACTCTCCGTCGATTTCTAGATAAAACGATCAGAGTCTAGTGGCGTTAGGTGGATCTCTTCGAGCTTTTTCCACAGTTGAACGTATTCACAGAGTCGTACTTGGGCAATCGGCGCGCCAGTGATATCCCTTGCCCACTGGTGGTACAGCATCGCATCCCTGATTGTGCAATTGCACCGGCAACGCCCAACCGCACGGAAGAGATTTGGCGCGAAAGTGCAAATTGCGATGTCTAGTAGCCAGGAGTCCGTCCAGAAGCGCGCGGCGGTGCTGTCTCCAACCTAGACAGTGACAGAAGCGCTGACACATGGCGGCAACGGCGCGTTCCGGTTTTGAAGGTAGTTGTGCCCAGGCTGCGTCAGGCCATGTCTGTCGCAGCCACTCCCATCGAAGGCGAAGTGCGAAGCCAAGCACTCGGAGGTTGGGCAGCCCTAGCCCACCATGTTCCTTCGGCGAGCACACTATGGGCCAGGCGACCCTGCACCGACTGCCAGAGATAGACTCTGTACCCGCCCATAGGAACGCTCTTCGCCTCTTATCGATCTGACTAATAGCCCACGCTGACAGGTTGCAGCAAATTGAGACGTGCATTTGGGATAGCGGATAGTGTTGTCTGAGTAAGAGTTGCCCTTCCTGCGTCTGTTAGGAGTCCGCCCTTCCAAGTTGGGATTTGAGCTGCCACTCGACAAGTTGTTGCTCATCGGCGTGGCCGAGCCTAGACAAAGAGAGTGGCGCACCCAGGTACTTCGTCGGGAACTCTTGGATCCTACAAGGGAATACATGCTGCACGCCCTGGATGTCTTCTTGAGAGCAACAGATCGGGGTCATTGTGCACTTGTCGAGGTTAGCAAAGAGGCCGGAGGCACCGGCAAACAACTCCAGAATCTGCCGAATGCAGTTGAAGTCCCAAGCCAAGGGATGCAAGAAGACGACCAAGTCGTCGGCATAGACCGACGCCCAACATTTGACAGTCCTATTAGGCAGCAGCGTTAGCACCACACGACGGTCAGCCTCGGTGATCAGAGCATTTAGGACCTCCATAACAATGATGAACAGAAATGGCGAAAGCGGGTCACCCTGCCTTAACCCACGGGCATGGCAGATACGACGTCCAGGGCGTCCGTTGACGAGGACTTTGGTGCTCGATGAGCCCAATATAGCGGAAATCTAGTTGCGCCAATGCAAGGGGAAACCGATGTGCTCTAGCACCTCCAGGAGGAAAGGCCAGGTGACCGTGTCAAACGCCTTTGCGAGGTCCACCTTAAGTCACCATCGAAGACAACCCTACGCATTCTATGACCGAGGTCAAGCAAAAATGCTCCGTCTGATATAGAGGATCCACATGTAAAGGCAATGTCTTCTCTGACCACCACAACTAGGAAGAGGGGCCTTGCATGTCCTCCTATATATCCCTCTTCGTGACAAAGTATGATAACAAAATGCAAATGTAAGGCCTATGATAGATCTTCGCTTTGTCAAAGTGTCTGCCTTGCACAGGGTAGCATCTTAAAAGATTTGGGCATTGTTGAGAATGACGGAAAGCTCAATGAGGATGCAATGCAAGATATTGCTTTCATCTCTAGGTGTGTTCCACACTCTGCTAATTCACTGTAAAGCTTTGTTTATTGTTAAATTTAGAAACACCTATTCACCCCTCTCTAGACAACGTCAAGGTCCTTTCAACTGTCCTCTCTTACACTTTCATCCTCAATTCATGTAAAAGGGTTAACCCAGAGGTACTACTTTGGAGTGACAATAATTATAAGCTAGCCCTCATCCTCCTAAACTTCTAAGGTAATACCAACCCCACTAATAACTACAACCACATATGCACCACATGGGCTAACTACTAAATGCTACTAATGGACCAGAGGGTTACAACTTGATTGTATATATATATTTGGTCAAACTTTGGATTATCTTTTTGGGAAGTGAGTTTTTCATTCGTTTGGGGACGGAGTGAGTACTGACTACAAGGGACGTTACAATGTATTCATGATAATTGGTGTTTCTTCTTCTCGTTTCGTTAAAAGAAAGTTGATTTCATACAGGCGTGTAGTTCAGTGGCGGATGCACGTTCAAGCTGTGGGGCCACGGTTTTGGCGCATCAAATAGACCCCGCCTCATAGTACTATGTCTTGGCCCCACAGCTCCTACTAGCTAGCTGACCCCACGAGGTTTGATTTCTGGATCGGCGTATATATATTGTTATGTCGTTGGTCCTTTGGTCCTGCAAAACCTTCTTCCACGGCACGCTCATGGTTCTTCGTTCAGTTCCCGTGAGCAACGAACCCGTTACCTTTTTACCTACGATCGCTACTGCACTACTCGAAGTTGGTACCTACTTCGAGTACTTGCTACTTGGGGCAGCACAATTGTTCCCGACGCTACTGCTGTGTTCACGATGCTACTGCATTCTGCTACTAACTGATGTTATAGTGCACTCCTGAGTACCAACTATCACGTCATGATGCATGTCAGGATTTGATAGGAATTGTGCAGTTTCTTGTCACAGCTAGTCTCCATGGATGTTCGGCAGTATAACAACCATCACATATACCAATTCTTCTCGTCAACCATCACATCCATTTTTGCTTTTTGAATTCTTTTTTAGTTTTGATCTGTTTAGTTCACCAAAGAAAGGTTTTTTGATTTTACAATGCATAGAATTTTTTTGCATTTTGCTTTTTTAATTTATATTTTTTGATCTCTTTGGTCTTGTTCTTTGGATTTTTTTTCAGGTGTAGCATGAGATGGATTCTTTGGTTATATTTGAATCTCAGGTACTTCTAAATATTGGCTTCCTTGTTCTAGTTTACTTAGGTTTTAGTATCTTGTTAATTATAATGGCTTAATTTTGTAGTTACAGTAGAGTTCAATTGGCGTCTGTTTTTAGATGGAATGCATAATTCGTGTGATTTGATCTCCTGTTTCACTCAAATTTTGCTTTTGTTTAGATTTGTATGATTTGTGATCATAGGCTCTCAATCACACAAATTTTGGTTTTGGTTTCATTTGTGTGATTTGCCCCCTCGAATTGCTTGAGTGATCAGAGGGGGTCAAATCACCCGAGTTGCAAATAGACATATTCTTTACGTATTCTTTCTTCCTCTACCGTCGTCCCATCTTCTACCTCTAGCTCCCATGTGCCTTGCTGCCGGTCCGTGCCCAACCTGGGGACGCCCAGCCGGACTCCGCGTCCACCCGGCACTCAGGTTTGGCCTCGTCGCGCTCAGGCCTCTGCCGCCGGCTGGAGTCCGTCCCCGCCGCGCCGGGTGCTACGCCGAACTCGACCCCAGTTGCGTCGAATCCGGCCCAGCCGCGCCGCCGAAACCTGCCACAGTCGCGTGCGGGTCCGGCCCATCCGCGCTGGGTGCCGCGCCGCTGGAGTTTGCCACCGTCAAGCGCGCCGCCAGCCTTCGTCCTCCTCTGGTGCCTGCTTTGCTTTTTGAGAGAGAGGGGAAGCAAGAAAGAGAAGAGACGGAGAAGAATGGAGAGAGAACCAAAAGCCCATGAACATCTCGTTGTTTGAGCAAGATAAGCGCCGAGAGAAGAGATCAGCTTTTCTCTTTCCTGCCTTCTCTCTCTTCCATATAAGCATATTGCTGACGTGGATTGCTATAAGCTAACTGAGTTGGCACTGTTGGAGACGCCCTAAACAGCTAGTCTCCGTGGATGTTCGGTAGTATAACAACCATCACATACCGATTCTTCTCGCAAGCAGTCTAGTGGGGCGAGGAGAGTAGTGACGATTGAGAGCACATGCTAGCTAGCTGCCATCCAAACCGATCGAGTAGCTAGTAGGATGACACAGCACACTAGCTAGTGACAACCGACAAAGAGATACTCCCTCCGTATCGAATTTAGAAGTCGTTTAGGACAGCGACACGGTCTCCAAAAACACAACTTTAACCTCTTGTTTTATAAAAAATATTTATGGAAAAGTGATATATGTATACTTTTATTAAAAGTATTTTTTAAGACAAATCTATTCATATAATTTTTACATTTGCAAACTCAACAACTTAAAAGTTATTGATGATTTATATTCCCAATGTTTAACTCAAATCTTGCCCAAAACAACTTCTAAATCCGATACGGAGGAAATACTACTATATATATATATATATATATATATATATATATATATATATATATATATATATATATATATATATATATATATATATATATTCGTTTGGTGCATCGTGCATACAGGCATACATGGGGAAGACACCATGCATGGGTTACTTCATTGGCAGCAGAAACAAGAACCACAGAGAACGAAGCAAAAAACGAAAAAGAAAAGGTTTTGACGATACATGCGCTGCCATTTGAAAACATTCATCAATATAATGGACGGACGAGGTGCTCCCAGTACATTTAACCTAAGGCTGCAGGTTGCTACATGTCCCGCTGATGAGACGAGAGGCACGGATCAATACTCCCTTCATCTACAAAATAATACAACCATGAGATCCGTGCTAGTCAAACTAGCTCCAATTTAACTAAATTTATAGTAAATAGTATTAATATTTATGTTTACAAATAAATTTATTATAAAAATATAACTAATCTAATTGTACTTATTTTGTATCGAAAGTGTTATTACCATTTTATATAAATTCAGTTAAAGTTTAAATTGTTTGGCTTATCAGAAAACGAGAATTGCATTATTTTATGAACACTTGATAGAAGTACGTAACGTGGGCTCCCACGGCATCTGGATTTTTCATATCATATATATGATATATACCGCTCCGGCTCCGTCCAATGCATCACTGTTTATATCTGTACGCTAACTGTTTACCCAAGTTATTTTTCTCTCTCCTCTCTCCCTCACGGAGCCACCGAAGCTAAATATTTTAGCTCCGCCGGCTCCGGCTTCTTTGACACACCGTGCCGGAGCCAGAGCCGGAGCCTGCGAAAGCTCGGCCAAGTGGGTCCACAGTATGCGCTTGGACGTGCGAGCGAGGCCGGAGGCCCCCAGCCCTTAGCTTTGGGCATGCACTAGTTAACTCTTGTGGCGCCACGCCGGGCCTGATGGAACATCGGCACTGTGGCGATGAACAGTTATATAAGCGCTCACAAGTGAGCTACGCTCCGGTCGACTTTCGCCTGGCTCCCTAGGCCCAATCCTGGATCCTACTCTTTATTGGCAAGCGTAGGCACGTACGCCTATAGGCTCCGACATGGTCGTGTGACGCTGCCGTGAGTTGGTTCTCTCACCCGGCCTCTCCAGCAGGCGCAGGCGCGTGCGCATGCAGCTGCGCGCGGGCCGGCCGGGCATGCTGCATCTGCATGCCAGTGTGGTCTGTGGAGGGCTGGCTGCGCGCGACGGCGAGACGAGCGAGCGAGCTGCATGCTGAGCACGCAGCGTGCGTGCGTGGAGGTAGCAGGGCATTGTAGCAGCACAGCCCCGGCTCCTGTCCTGTGAGCGTGTGACGGGACTTGACGAACCAGCATGCAGCTAGTGGAGGAGCGGTGGTGGTGCCCCCGGCCGGCATGCACGCCGTACGGCAGTGTGGCGCCGATGCTGCGCATGCCATGCCACACACCATGTGAAACGAAACCCCCGGCCCAGCGAGGATACATGGACGCATGCATGCGCGTACGTCGTACTACTGTGCAGACGCAGGAACAGGTGCTGCTGGTGCGGATACATGCATATCGACCGGTTCGGGTAACTATGTTGTTACTGAGAGGAGGGAGCTGTTTGAGAATGGATCGTCAGCCTGTGTGCCATCCATGCATCTCCATCGTGCGTATAGCTAGCTAGGACTCACGACTAGCGCTGTATATGTGTCGTTGGGAGCAGATAGATTTGTACACTTTTCAGGATTCTGAAGAATCTCCGATGCAGCCACATACGTACTATGCTACAGGCAGTTGCGAGAGACAGAGACGTATACACGTATGTACACTACTGTAGTAGAGTAGGAGTAGTATAGTAGAGTATGGCCGCCAGTTAGCCTAGTAGGCCCTAGATAGATAGCTACAAAAGCTCACGCCTGATCAGATCACCATCTCTGATCTCTGCCTGTTCAGAGCGTCCTGGCTCTACCTAACCTACGGCCCAGTTTAGATCCAGAAAATTTTGTAAAAAAACAGTAGATTCCCCGTCACATCGAATCTTTAGACGCATGCATGAAGCATTAAATATAGATAAAAAATAAAACTAATTACACAGTTTAGACGAAATGGACGAGACGAATCTTTTAAGCCTAATTAGACCATGATTGGACAATATTTGCCAAATAACAACGAAAAAGCTACAGTGTCCATTTTGCAAAAAAAAAATTGCATCTAAACTGGGCCTACCTCAAGCAAGCAAAAATCGCCGATGCGCCTACACGCCGTAGCACGCAGCTGCATCTGCATGCATGATCAGGCGGTAGCTAGTAGACCGTAGACGAGACCAGCCCATGTTCATCTCCATAATTAGCCCGTCGATGGATTCCCCAGCAGGTGGCTGGTGAAGTGTCCTGTTCACGCAACAGTGCCTCGACTCTGATTCGTTCAAGCAACTCGCTACTGGACCACCACCACCCGTCCCTCTTGCGCTGCCCTGGTCGTCGTAAACCTTAACGTCCTCATGGTACGCTCTCCCCGGCCCTCTCGCTACTGCGTGCCCATCGGGCGCGTACCGACAGGCCTCTGAACGGTCCTCTCCGGATTCCGCCCGGCTCTCTTATGGCTCGGTCTCCTCTGTCTATGGATGAAAACGGACGGAATTTTTCCTGTACCGTACCGTTCCGTTTTCTATATTTTTCGTCCGTTTTCATATTTGCGAGATTCCGTTTTTTGTATTTGCGGAAGTAGAAAATGGTGTTTTCCGTTCGTTTTCGATTAATCCCGTTTTAATACGGAATGGACCCGTATTTATTATGTTTTTATCCCGTTTTCAATCTATGCTCAACATGTTCAATAAAAATGTTTTCTTTTTGACAGAGATGAGCCGATTTTTATAGAAAAATATATAGAATTTTATAGCCCAACACGTAACACAGTCAACGAACACAAAACTAGGGTTATTACTAGAGTGCATGAAAATGACTCCACAAAAAGAACCTAATTGCAATTTAAGCACCGAAAAACTACATAGGAAAGGAACCCTCTCCCAGATAAGGAAATCTTGCTTCAAACTAAGACCTCTACGGCTCCACATCCATATCTCTTGACCGGTTCCAAAATATCTTCAACCATAGCTTCTGAATTCAGCATGTCATTCAGGTAGTTTAATTTGAGTCCGCCTTCTTCAAGAGGATTTTCCATTTCCACAAGTCAGATGTTTTGGGAAACTTTTTCTCAATCCCCATTTTATTTCGTACATTCCACAATTAAACCCCATAATAAGACAGTGGTGAAAATGAAAAGCTTTATGTTTTTTGTGTGCAATGCAAAGGAATCAATGTCTCAACCTCCTCCTGACAATTATCCCACCCCATAACTTCCTTGTTGTAAGCCCAAATGACTTGCACGTTTTTATAGTGGAAAAATATGTGGTCTATAGCTTCTAGCATGCCTTAGAGAATACTATTGTGACTCCCTTTCCATTTCTTTTTGTTCATATTGACACCTGACTGGACTTTGTTTTGTGTTACTAGCCAGAGGAAAATCTTAGGTTGCAACAACATACTATTCTTCCAAAGCTTTTCCATTCTTTTGTTGAGACCACCCCTCTAAACATTATTCTTTGATACATTGATCTAGTAGCATATACACCCCTGATTTCTCCAAAATCCAATTAGCTAGTCCTCCTCTTCATTCAGTCTAAAATTTTTGAGAAAAGACATCAAATTCTTCCATTCCTGCATATCCTCCACCCTAAAAGTTGTTCTGAATTCCACCCTCCAGTTATCCTCCACCCAAAAGTTACTTACCAAGCAATCGATTATCACCACACACGGAGCATATAATCCATCGGATTCCAATTTTAGTGGAACTTCACAAGCCCATACAACCACCCAAAAAAAAGTATTCCTGCCATTATTTACTTTAGCCTTGATCCCCATTTCAGATTGTGTTTTACTTTAATTAGCCCTTTACCAGAATTGCAATTAGCCCTTTACCAGAATTGCAAACTAGTGTTACTCCTGATATTTTGCTAGAGATTTGTTGTGTGTAGATATTTCCTCCTCATCATGTTGCAGCCACTACTACAGGCATGCTTTTTAGAGGTGGATGGAAACCATTTGTAGAGGTGGATATTCAAGTTGCTTCTACTTATGCATCTCTAGGAATCAGCGATTTCTAGAAGCGGGTATCCAACAACCTCTAGAAATTGATTTCTAGAGTTGGGCCAAATCCCAGCCGCATCTAGATAAATCATTTTCTAGAATTTGTAAATTTGGCCAAATATAGCAAAAAGATTAATAACCCAGGAGTAGCTTAGTAGCTAACCCCTTGCAAGATTCCAAAAAAAAGAAGAATTTTTTGAGACGAGCCACCTCTAAAAATCAATTTCTAGATGAGGCGTGATGGCTCTCAAAAACCATTTTAGAGGCAGATTTTTTATAGAACCGCCTCTACCCAAAAAGGGAGGTGCCTCTAAAATAGTTTTTGTAGTAGTGAACACATGTCCTTGCCATCAACTTTCAAGATTCTCCAAACTCATTTCCCCAAATTAAAAGAGCCCTCATTCATCAACCTTGTGTTGAGAATCCCAAGACCTCCATAATCTTCTGGAAGGCATATGATACCCCATTTGGTCATATGATATTTGAACTTTTCCCCTGCAACCTTGCCCAAAAGTCTTAGACGATCTAACAGTATCAAACTGTTGATAGGTGCCCACACATATCATGTATAGCCTCCATAGTATAAACAGATATGTTGCTTAACAAAGAGGTATTCATCACCATCAACCCGCCCCTAGAAGTTAGCCTTTTCGCTTTTGATGGCTAGCCTTTTTCTTAGCTTCTCAACTACACCTTGGAAGGCTGATAGGCCCAAATGTTTAACACTAATTGGAATCCCCAAGTACTACATTAGAAACAGACCAAATTAGCAATTAAACATGTTAGCAATCTTTAATTGCTCATCTTCGTTATTTGCCCTAAATAGGCACTTCTGTTTTGTGATAATTTATTTTTAGTCCGGTCAATCACTCAAAACAATACAGAAGAAATTTCATGTTGATAACAGATTTGGTCATCAAAGATAGAAATGTTTGACTTATAACAAGACTAAAACGGCATGTAAAAAACAGAGTGTGTGTGTGTGTATGTGTGTGTGTGCGTGCGCGCATTCTGATCCTGTGAGTACTAGTACTCCCTCTGTTCCAAATTGTATAAGTCGTTTCGGCTTTTTTTTAGATATATAGCAAAAGAGTTATGTATCTTGACATAGTGTACATGTAGCTCTAGATGCACATCAAAAGCTATACTATATAGTACGTAGAAAAACCAAAAGGCTCATAATTTGGAATGGAGCGAGGGATCGGAGTAGAGTATACATGTCATTGCAGATTTGAATCATCTCTGTAACTGTTAATGGCGCTTACATGTGCACCAGTAGTTCACGTATACGGACTGCTCCAAATTGCAGCACTCATCCAATCGACGACGGTGTGAAGGCCGAGGAGATGGATCAGACATTCAGACGACGCTATAGCTCCGAAGAGTACTACACTAGCTATGCGTACGTGATGATAGTGATTGTCATAGGCGGTTCAATTGCCGCTGTTCCAGAAGTGAACGAAGCCCCCAGATCGATGGATCTCATTACTACTCAGCTAGCTGCTGAGCTGGTGACTATCCAGATGGTAAAGGAGGTCCATCCTACTACTATCTCCCATCGATAACACATGTAGTAGTACAAAACGGGAGACAGGGAGTCAGAGAAAGGGCACCATGCATGAAATGAAATTAATCAGTGCATGTCGCATGTGTACGCGCGCGCGCGCGCGATTCAGATCAAGCCCCCCGCGGCCGGTACGTACGTACGGTGGAGCTCGCTCGAGCCAGCCAGCAGTATTCCGGCCAGATGGCTAGCTGCTTGGATCTCGGTTTTGTTCCAGCGCCTTCCTAGAAGCCAGGTAGCTAATCATGGAGGGAGCCTGCCGGCCGATCGATTGGAGCGACGTCCGCCCTGGCTCTGGCGGTGGCCTAGCTAGCTACCTAGCTAGCTGGTACGTACGCGCACGCGAATTGAACCCTAGGTAGCTAGCCCGGCCATTGGGCGTGGTCCTCTCGTCCTCCCCCGGCCCGTCCTCGTCCCCGGCCGTCCCCGTGCGAGCGAGCACAGTGCCATGCACATACGCGCCAACAGTTGAGAGGGCGAAAGCGCGCGCCCGCATGCAGACAGACGACGGCACGAGTCAATCGAGATGAGAGAACGACCAAGTAACATAGCCCTAGCCTAGCTATCTAGGAGTACCAGCCTAGTCCGGCGATCGACCACCAGCTGCATAGCAGGAAAGAGAGGCCGGCGCGCCGCGGGTTAACCATACTCCGTCCTGGCCTAGGCACGCGCGCCCTGATGGATTCCCCTGCCGGGCTCGGCCTCGGCCTGGCCTGCAGGCAGCCACGCAGCCAGCCAGCAGCCTCACGTTAGCTCACGCACCGAGCGATATGATTTTACTGCAAGCGTTTCCTGCGGCATCGTCAACTGTTGTGTTCAGGTAGCGGTTCAGTTTCCCGACAGGGACAGGCCAAAGGCCGAACCCCACCATGCGGCCGGCCAGTCCAGTGCGCCAGCGGCCCGCGCCCCATCCCATGATATCATATCATGGCGCAGCCCGCGCCTCCCTCGGCTTGATCCTCCTCCAGTGGGGAGCTGCCACATTCCTCCACCTGGATCACCTCGCGTGTCCGGCATTGGCTAGCTAGCTCCGATCCGATCCATCCTGCTGGTTCTGGTTGGTTGCCGTGAGACCCTGAACTCCGTCCTGAGGCGCGGTACGTACGGCAGCCAGCAGTAGCAGGCGAATTAGTTAGCCAGCCAGCCACGCCTAGCTAGCGCCAATGGACAGGAGGATGGCGGACAGGCTCCTCGCCTCCTGTATACCGGGCGGCATGGCGGCGGCGGCGGAAAGGGAGGACGGCGAGGGGCTGGAGCTCAGCCTCTCGCTGCACCCGTCGCCGTCGTCGCCACCCAGGTTCCAGGCGGTCTTCGCCTGCTGCTACTGCCCCAGGAAGTTCCGCAGCTCGCAGGCGCTCGGCGGCCACCAGAACGCGCACAAGCTGCAGCGCAACCTGGCAAGGCGAGGCCGGGAGGCCGCCTCCGCGCCACCCGCGCCGCCGCCGGTAGACGACCAGCAGGGCAGCAGCAGGGCGTCCGGCGGCAGCGAGAGCGTGCCGACGCCGCGCTCCAGGGCGGAGCCGCCCCCGGGCGCCGATGCGTGGGGGGAGGGGAGGCACCACCGCCGTCATCAGCACCACCACCTTTATCAGCAGCGCCCGGCCCTGGCGGGGGCGGCGGAAGCCTCGTCTGGTGCATCAAGCAGGGGCGGCAAAGAGGATGCGGCGGAGGAGATTATTGACCTGTCCCTCAAGCTATGAACTGATGATCCATCCATCCATCCATCCATGAGCTAGCTAGCAGCCCTGCAGCACTACTAGCACCTATCCTCTTCGTTCTCTTCCATTAGCTTATTGCTTAGCCGTTTCTTCATCACGTCATTATTTCTTGTTTGATGATCTACCGTACGCGTGTTATTCCTTTTGCCTTATCAGCTTTGTGGACTCATATGCATGATTGAGATATTCTAGTGTTCAGTTCAGGGAGCACACGCAGGGAAATAATTGGGTGCACGCATCAGAAGCTTCTTCGCCGAACTCTTGTAGTACTACTAGTGCTGATCGCTCTGTAAATAATGTTCTGTCCTAGAATTGTTACCTTTGGACTTAGCTTTGCACAGGTTTCAGGTAACTAACTACTTTTAGCTTATTGCTTTAGAGATTTGTTTTTTATTCTTCGGATCCATGGCCATGCTCTCTCCCGCCCACTAGCTAGAAAGGTTCTAAATCTCTCGCTATAGCTATCGCTATCTCTAGATATAGCTATTTGCACAAGGTAAAGCTATTTGCTTCTATGGACAATTTAGCCGCTATAGCCTGATTTAGCCCGCTATTAGCTGTTTGAGGAGGGAGATCGCTAAATGTCTTAGCCCGCTATTTAGAACACCGCTAACTAGTCCTAGTAGTCAATTTGTGCCATATACCTTATGCCTAATGATGTTGTGTTGAGTTAAGAACGACTTAAATAAACCCATGTTGCCATGCTTTTTAGGATTGTAGTTACTGAAAAAATATTATAGATAAACACTATCATATATACATTCATGCTAGATGTTCTTTTATTCCTGATAAAAAAATGCTTCTCTTTTAAGAACGTATCCTCCCTTCATCAGAATGTGCTCTTTGAGTTCATATCCTTGCTATTGGTGAATTTATTAGTTCATTCTTCATTATTGGGCACAGACATATATCCTCATGTCTCATCAGCTAGCACGCCTAGAAGGTGCTATTGTAGTAGTCACATGTGATGGCCAGATGCCCAGATATACACATTTATGCACTGCCTATTAATTATCTCCTGACCACATATGAATGACAAGTACGTGGAACCACAACTTCAGGTGAAAAAACACTAGCTTGCACTGCATCTCTAGAGTATCTACATAGATTGCCGCAGCCAGCATACAATTGGTCGAGTAACCCGTGTTATATGTGCATGCTGAGAAATAGTGAGAGGGAAGCTGACAGAACCACTATGAAAGAACAGCACCAGCATAGATGTTTCATGTTTCTCACTGCTCATGCACTCTTCTGTTTTTCAAACGTTTAATTTGATCTTTCTTGATGTCATACCACTAATTACAGTTTCAAAGACTGAATTTAATTAATGCTGATATTTTATTATGCTGGAGATCGATAACAAGAGCTGATTTAGTTTATTTAATTTGATGATGCAAAAATAGCTCTTCAACTAGATGCATATGAACTTTTTCTTTTTCTTTTTCCTTTTTTTTGCTTAGTTTTAGAAACAAATATAAGTGGTCGGAGCTAGTTGACAAAGTTTACATATAAGAGTATTGGTTCTAATTAAGTTCAGTCAGAGTATTGGCATTCTATATTGGTTCTAATTAAGTCAGGGCATCATAAATTTGACCAAGTTTACATATAAGAGTATTGGCATCTATCACATCAAAGAGATCAAGTATGAAAGTATATTTTTTAATGTATCTAATTATGCTTATTTAATATCATAGATATCATCGCGTACCTTTTCCTATAAGCTTGATCAAACTTAGGGTAGTTTGACCTAGAACAAATAAACTCATAATCCCTTGTATTTTAGGACAATTAGCTAGTGTACTACTTACTACTTAGTGGGTTCTTTCTTCATTGAGTGTTTAAATTTTCATGGGTGCTGAGAGGTTAGACTCGGCAGTTCTTATGGCCATATGTTTCTCTATTTTTGAGTATATATGATGTTTAAAACAAGCTAATTGATTTAAAAACAAGTGAACAGCCTGTCCTAAAAGCAATTTTCAAGGAAAAACAGTAGATGATTTGTTTTCATCTAGTGGACCATCATAGATTTAAATGTATTGCCTGTTATTTATTTTCAAAATAACATTATTCCACACTCCATGCTTAAAGAAAAGGGGCAAAACGAGATATTATTAGGCCCTCTATTTTTTTCCATTATATTTGCCTTTTCTGGAAGAAAATTAACCAAAGGTTTAATTTGAACATGGTCGTTTGACCAAGCTACTGGAAAAAGGTTCTGCCAAGGCTACAAACTAGTTCTACACACTAGTTACTAGTACATTGTAAAAGATTCTCTTGGTACGGTGTTGTTAGGAACAAAAGGTGAGCTAGCGAGTGTGATTGGTGGAGGAAAGATGATGATAAGCCTTTTTGTGCTGCAGCTCTGAGCAACCAATCAATACTCCTTACTTTTAATTTGGAGGAATTTGGAGGATTTGCTCGTATGAGATAATAATAATTTGACCTGGCTGAGCTAGGCAAGGTGCACAAATTAAATGATCCAAGCGCATGGGTTACAAATTTGTTGATATGAAAATTAAACTAGTCGATCGGCTTTGTAGAAGCTTTTTAGTGTTGTTCAAGCATCAGGGAAAGAAGTGGAAAAAAAGTGTAAAGCAGGATGGATTGTATGTACTCCCACATCTTAATCACTTTGCTTAATGAAAGATAGCAAGCTAAGCCTACTATTTAGTATTTACACCCGGAAATAATTTTATGACATTTAGGGCAAGTTAAAAGTTAGTTAAATTTTATACTAATTAGCTTAATTATCTCAAACGTCATTTGAAAACAAAGCGAGTATAATATATAATTAATGAGGTAGTTCTCGGCAAGCTTAGCTCCATCAATGCGTGACATCCCTGTTCGCTTGTCTTATAATCCGTACTTTTTAACTTGTTTTTTTCAGTCGGAACAGTGTTTTTCTCTCACAACAAATCAGCGAACAATACTTTCAGTCATGGCTTTTCAGCGAAACGAACGGGCTATTATCAAAGACATGCCCCCTCTCAAATCGTCGAGGAGTTAACTTATTTAGAGTTAGGCCATCATAATGCAGGGAGTTCACAAAATACATGTGTCGTTCCTTTGCTAGCACCAAGAGCTTATTTCTCTAGCAAAGCTCATGCACTGACTAAAAGGTCAGTTAGGCATGGCTCTAGCCTCAGCTCGGGCTTCGGCAACAACTTCTTAAAGGAGCTGGAGAAGCCGTACCAAATACCCTAGGAGGAGGATTTTATGTACGAAAGAGGAGCCGAAGTCTTTTTTATGTATAAAGGAAGAGTAGTAATTTGTGACTCCTTCCTTTGGCCGTGGCTCTTCCAGATGAGCACCTAGAGGAGAAGCTGTACAAACAAGCACTAAATAATACCAAGAGAACATGCTTACCATATGGGATAGCATTAAGAGGTTCCCCTTCACCTATGTGGCTATATGTATCATCCCAAAAGTGAATAGGGGTCAGCATGAGCTAACCACCTTCTTTGGTGGTTACTGCAGGTAATTTCTGTAGCCCTTCTCCTTTTTTAGTCAAAACCCTTTCTACTTCCTAGTAGTTCCTAGCAAATCACTGTTATACTACTTGACAACTCGTTTGACTCTCTAGCTAGCGGCTGAAGAGGCGATTTCAATCTAACTTTGCGGCCTCTTGTCTCGATTCACTTACTCCCTCCGTCCCCATTTATCTATCATTTCCGGTTTTCGTGCCGCAAGTTTGACTCGATTTATAGAAAATGCGTGCAACATTTTTATCTCCAAATAAATTTATTAAAAAACTAGATTCAAAGTTCTTTCCAATGATACCAATTATATACCATAAATATTAATATTTTTAATATATATTTTGTCAAAGTTATTTCTCGGGAAGCGTAAAAGACAGATATTCAGGGACGGAGGGAGTATATTGCTAGGCACAATGGTAGGCACGGGATAGATACCCTCTTGTCATAAAATAAGTGTCGCTACGGCGTGCCGATCAAACTTTCTTAAATTTAACTAGGTTTGTAGAAAATATTAGTAATATTTATATTTTCAAATATATTTATTATAAAAATAAATTCAATAATCTATCTAATGATATTAATTATGTACTACAAATATTAATTTTTTTATATATTTAGTCAAAGTTAAAAGCATTTGATTCTAAAAAATGAGAACAACACCTTTTTGGGGGGGGGGGGGGGGGGGACTGAGAGAGCATGTCACAATGTCATCTAGGTTGTTAGGCAGTAAATCGCTAGTATGCCGGTACAATTCCAATCCAAATGATGCGAGTATCTCTCGTGTAAGTTCCCCACACGTATGGAACAGCATTAACAGTTCCACCCACAGACGATCCTCGCTCGGACGTCAGCACACAACTATCTGGCGCTGCCATTTGCGACTCCGGCCTTCCGACAATTGATGAGTTCTGTAGTATTTTGTTTGTATTTAGTAAAAATTATTTAAATTTTAATTAACTAGGCTTAAAATGTTTGTCTCACAAAGTACAACAAAACTGTGTAATTAGTTTTTGATTTCATCAACATTTAGTACTCCATACATTTGCCGACATTTTAATGTGACGGAGAATTTTTTTTTTGCATAGTGAAATTTAGAGGAGAATTGGGAAACTAAACAAGGGCTCCTGTGGTGCAATCACCGACTCTGGCACTCTGCCATTAACGGCCAAATCATGTCACAGACGTTAGTAATTCGTAGTAGGGTCCACCTGCGGGTCGGCCCACTAGTCAGCTAAACCACTCGTTCCTCCGATTAAAATCTTCTGACCCGTGGGTCCCATAAACTTCGTCCCACCTGCAGTAATGGGCTAAGACTACCCGCGGTGGGTACTCTAAAGTGATACTCTAAAGCTTTAGAGTATGAATATAGAGTAAAAAATGCTGCACTAGGTACTCTAAAATGATACTCTATCCTTTCTCTCACTCTATATTTAGAGTGGTACAGTGCTTACTCTATAGTGGACGGTGGCTGACCCCACTAGCTAAACAAAGGAAAAATGTTATAACTCACAAATCAAAAATCTAAATTAAATTTCGATTGCACCATTAAATTCGTCTCAATAAATCCTTCGAAACTAGATCACACATGGATATATTTAGATAAAGTGACAAGTGGGTCCACAGTGGATAGAGAATGATATAGATGATAGATGAATACAGAAGAATTGAGTATAGATAAAAAAATATTGCTGACTAGGACATACTATAGATAATTAATATAGAGGTGCATGAGTGGCGACAGCCTAATGGCAGCTCAGCTCGGAAGCGCGCGATCGGCGTGGCAGAAAAGTTGTGTCGTCAGAATATCCCACCAAGCCGCCACCAGCCACCGGCTCCACTTCTCCCACTGACGCTGGGTCCCGCTATCCCTACCCCACCTGTCACTCACATTTCCAGCCACTGCAGCGTATCCCGCGGCTTCTGTGGGCCACGCCCGTCAGCGACTGCGCACAGTGGAGACACCTCGTACGCGGACCATAGGCAGTAAAATAAACCGGTGGCCAAAGGCGAAAGCCGGGCACGCACACCCACCCCACAGATCTCCCACCTCTCTCTCTCTCTGCCCTTGCTGTCACCGTCGCTCGCGCTCGCCCAAGTCGTCGTCGCCCAGTCGCTGCGCCGCTCAGCTCCGACGCGAGCAGAACCACGCAAGCGCGCGCGTCTCCCTCCTCCGCTCCGCGCTGCTCTGCACCGCGCCGCTGGACGCGTCGCTATTCAGTGCGGATTTTTTTGTTGCGCCGGCTGCTGCGGCGGGGTAAGCAGTTGGTCCATGCGCGCGATCGCGCTCCGGTGATGATTTTCCTTGGTTTTATTTTTTGTGCGGGGGACTTTTTTTTTAATCCGGGTTCGTGGCGGTGTGCGCAGATCTGACTGGCGGCTCCGGGCCGGGGGAGGCGTGGAGGCGATGCAGAGGCAGGGGCGGCACCTGGAGCGGTCCAACTCGAAGCGAGCGCTCGACCATGGCGACGGTGCTGACGACGGCGACCGCCCGTCAAAGCGCCCGCGCGTCCCCGCCCTCGCCAGGTGACTGCGTTGAACCCGTCTAAGTGACTCTGTTTGGATTGTTGACTCTGTTTGGGAAGAGTGGTTCGCGTTAGCTAGCACCTGCTACCATGTAGCCTCACTGAGGAAACGCTTATTCGTGATACTGTAATCGTAAATGTTACACTTGAAAGTTAACTCAATCACTAATGGAGGTTTTTGTTTCGTGTAACAGAAGATGGAACAAGTTTGGGATTAATCACTTGAGCTGAAAGAAGTGCTTAAAAGGAGGGGGTGTCAGCTCTATATTGTAGTTTCTTCCACATAGAATCTGTGCCTTTGTTTGGGATTGTGAAAGAGCAGGGAGCTCTCCCCAGTCCCCACACCCTTCCAGACATCCTTAAAAAAACTGAGATCCAACCTAGGAGGAAATAGGCAGTTTTTCATTAAGAAGAGACAATAGGCACCCAAATTCAAGTCAGGAGGGGACTTGAACCTGGGTAGTTGAGTGCACGACTACATCTCCCACCCATCCAGTTGATTTAGGCTCACTTCCTCCATTCCAGACATCCTTGATCTTACCTATTTACCTTTAAGGCCCCTTTCTGTTTTCTGCATTTTCCCGGGAAAATGACTGATTCCTGTTAAATTTGTGTACAATTACGGTGAACTTCCTACGTTCCAAAGAGACCCTAAATGTACAATCAAACTATATCTGCATATACTGTAATGTAGAGTTACTTTCTAATATAAAGTATACATGCACTTAAGTAGCACATAGACCATGTTCCCTTCTGTTTAAAGTGGCGCACATAGACAATGTTCCCTTCTGTTTAAAGTGGCATCTTACCATTACTAGTTAGACGCTCATTTTGAACCTCCACCTTAATCCTCATCAGATGTACTAGAAAATAGATAAATTATAGATTTTTTGACAAGAAATTAGAAACATCTATCCATAAAATCGACATACTATAACCACAACCGACAATAGTAGACATTGTATCTATTTCGTTTTTCTTATAAAAATAATTAGCCACCTCCGCAATTTTTAGAAATAGTCTAAAGTAATCTCCTAAATCTATCCACAATTTTTAGAAATAGTCTAAAGTAATCTCCTAAATCTATATATGAATTACCACGTCTACCATTTTGAAAAATAATCTAAAGTTACCCCACTTAGATCTTCATCTAATTACCCACCTATGCCATTATAAAAAATAACCTCCTAAATCTACATCTAAATTACCCACCTCTACCATTATTAAGACTAACTAAACCAAGCCCTAAGCCTGCATCTAAATTGACTACCTATGTTATTATAAAAAATCCCAAAGTATTCCTACATACGCTTCTAAATTACCCTCTCTTCTATTGTTAACATAAAAAAAAGTTAAATCAAGGTACATATGCATCATTTGTGTCACCATGCAGGAAGTGATTGCCCATGGGATCAATTTCCATGTCAAACACATATATATAGCCAAAACCTAAGTGTTTAAATAAACATATGTTGAACACACATGAAATCTTTTGAAATTACTATCCTATGCAGGAGCATAATCTATGATTTAGCCAAATTCTAGAAATGGTGTCATTTTTTATTATATCAAGTTATAATTGCTGAATGGTGTTCTTAAAAACATTTGCAGCTTTGCAGTTTCTACGAGTCATTAAATATCCATTTCTACAGAACTATGTGAAAACAGTGAAATATCCCTCAACAAATATCTGTAAATCAAGACGAACAATTGTTTCAGTTGTGTTGTGTGGTTAGAATTGAAGATCGTCCCTACCATGCCTTAATATATTTCCCTGATGGCTGCAGTGTCATTGTAGAAGCACTCAAGGTAGACAGTTTACAGAAGCTTTGCTCATCACTGGAGCCAATTCTGCGCAGAGTTGTGAGTTGAAGCCCTTGGACAACTTTTTATATAACCATCTGATTGCTTTTCTCGTCATTAGCCAACCAACGTTTGCTGTGTAGGTCAGTGAAGAAGTAGAACGTGCTTTAGCCAAATTGGGTCCTGCAGGTCCTGCTAGGATCCAAGGAAGGTACAAAATCTGGAACTTGATCTTCATGGTTGTTTCTGTAGTTTTACCTGTATATGCTGCAATAGATTGTGAACTTCATATACCAAATAAAAACAGGAGCTCTCCCAAACGAATTGAAGGCCCTGATGGTAGAAACCTCCAGCTTCAGTTTAGGACTAGGTTATCCCTTCCACTATTTACTGGGGGGAAAGTAGAAGGCGAGCAGGGAGCAGCAATTCATGTTGTGCTGCTTGATGCAAACACTGGACATGTTGTTACTTCAGGACCTGAGTCATCTGTGAAACTGGATATTCTGGTGCTTGAGGGTGATTTTAATAAAGAGGAAGAAGAGGGTTGGACTGAAGAAGACTTTGAAAGTCACATTGTTAAAGAACGAGAAGGGAAGAGGCCTCTTTTAACTGGTGACCTGCAGGTAACCCTTAAAGAAGGTGTTGGGACTATAGGAGAGCTAATTTTCACTGACAATTCCAGCTGGATAAGAAGCCGTAAATTTAGACTTGGGTTGAGAGTCTCCTCGGGGTTTTGTGAAGGAATTCGTGTCATGGAAGCAAAAACAGAGGCTTTTACTGTTAAAGATCACAGAGGCGAATGTATGTTTATTTACTGTGGTATTATTAAATGATCTAACATATAGCTTTTAAACATGAATATGTTACCTGACTCTTTTTTAGTGTATAAGAAGCACTATCCTCCTGCACTAAAGGATGAGGTATGGAGATTAGAAAAGATCGGAAAGGATGGTTCATTCCACAAGAGATTAAACTCAAGCGGAATCTATACAGTTGAACACTTTCTTCAATTCCTTGTTAGAGACCAACAGAAATTAAGAAGTGTAAGTATGGCATCTCTACTTTTGACTATGGTTCATCCACTCTGTAGTCTTGTGACTCGTACCATTTTACTTCTTCTCTCTGGTTACTCTGCAGATTCTTGGCAGTAATATGTCAAATAGGATGTGGGAAAGTCTTATTGAGCATGCAAAGACATGTGTTTTGAGTGGCAACCATTATATATATTACTCAAGTGATGCAAGAAGTGTGGGTGCAATATTCAACAACATATATGAGTTCACTGGTTTGATTGCTGATGATCAATTCATTTCAGCTGAAAATCTCACTGAAAACCAGAGGGTTAGTGTCTTTTCAATGCCTTCTATAATGCTAGTCATGGGAATCTCATAAATTTTCAGCATCGGTAATCTATGGATTGAGATTATTGAGGTTATAAATTCATTTCTCTGATACGTAATTTTCACTGCATCCATAATCCGTATGATCCACTATAAATATTTTTTTCACTTTTCACAATCTGTGAAATTCTGTTGTCAGTCTTGCCTAGAGTGGCCTGCTATGCTTGTTTTGACTTAGACACAGCATTCATTACAAACTTGTACATTTCTTCGTTTAAGTTTGGCCATTGCCTAAATTAACTGCATTTAGGTGTTTATTACCAACAAGAAACAAGCAATGACAACCACAAACATTTTAAATATCACAGTATAAGAACACATGCATATATTTGTTTATAAACCATCACCCATGCTTCTGATACAACTATACAAGTTCCATGAATGATGTCTACAAATCCTTCAGAAAATGTTATATTTTTTTATAATTTATAAATGGTGCCGTTGGAATATGCCTTTTCATGACGGAAAATGCATTAAATTCCAATTCTAAAGAAAATGCATTTGCTTTTACAAACTTCCATTTTAGTTAGAAGATGTATAACCATCTCTTCTATTTATGATATAGTTCTTGTTAATTAATATGCCGATTGAGTTCGATATGGTGCCCCTAGTTTTATACTCCCTCCTTTCCAAACTATAAGACGTTTTGGCCTTTTTAAATACATTGCTTTTAATATGTATCTAGACATAGTGTATATCTAAGTGCAGAGCAAAAGCTATGTATCTAGAAAAGCCAAAACGTCTTATAATTTGGAATAGAGGGAGTAGGTGACATGACATACTATGGATGCTAACAATATGAGTCAGTTTTAGTGTAGAGAAGGATGGTGGGGTGCTTGGGCTGTCACCATTTTTGTTTGAGAAAACAATATATATTTTTTGCAGACGCTCCTAGTTAAAGCTAGCATGCAGCTGTGTGCTACATAAAAAAATTGAAAGAAGTTAGTATGTTTTTTACATATTCTTTCAATGATCTAATGCTATATCAGGATCTTTTTTCATGTTGCCTTGAACTTTCAGTTTTATTTCCCCTGTTCACTTGCCTAAATTGCTATCCTTATAAGATTTAAAGTGTTTGACCCTTTTTATGATGATAAATTAAATATTAAATCATTTGTTGCAAAAGTCACGATCTCACTCTACCTTGTCACAGGTGTTTGCTGACACATTGGTTAAGCAAGCATATGATGACTGGACCAATGTTGTAGAATATGATGGCAAGGCGCTATTGAGATTCAAGCAGAAAAAGAAATCTGTTACAACTAGAAGTGAAACAGCGAAAGCTTCAGCAAGCTACCCTGCATCAAACGGTTTAGTGAACTCACAGAAACAACTGGCTGGAGGTCCTGTAAATGCTGAGCAATCTCCCCTGAACAATATTAGTGAAGGTATCTGGATTTGTTCTCTTGTAGCATATGCATAACATTCATACCCTGTATCTTTCTTAGGTACTCTTTTATTTTAACCATTCTTGAGCTGCTATTAATTAATTTTGGAAAAAAAATAATGAACTTCCCTTCTTTTTGTATTCACTTTCTTACACTGTTTTGAATATGTGGTGTTATATTGTTTATAAGACCCATTTTTGTAACACAAAAACATGGACTTTTGTGAGTCTGAGAAGTCGTTCTTGATTGAATTTATCTTAATCCTTCAAAAGCAATGCTAACTCTATTGTTACTTTTGGCCAAAATTAACTACTCCCTCCATTCTAAATTGTAAGTCGTTCTGGCATTTTTAGATACATAACTTTTGCTACGCACCTAGATATACATTAACTATGTATGTAGAAAAGCTAGAATGACTTACAATTTGGAATCCTCTTGATGACACACATGCTAAGCATGTTTGAGAAAAACTTACAATTTTACCATAATTCTGCATCTATATGCTTACTTAGCAGTTTCATTTTTCACTTGGTATTGGTTGCTAACTACTGCTAGCAACTTATAAGCTTATTTTCTCTGTTCAGCAGGTGGATCTAGAATCCCATCCATGGAGAACAATGTAGCAAGAGAATATGCAGGCAATCCTCAGCACATGGCACCAAGTATTACCATGCAATACGACATGAGTTCATTGGTACCCGGAGGCCAGTTCAGTGGCTCCTCCGTGCAGACTCAAACTTCACGAAGCTCTGACATGCTTGCACTGCAGCCAATGCAGCAGCCTCAAAACTTCGAGTTCTCTGGGCTTGGTCAGTCCACACAACCTTCAGGGATCAACCCTTTCGATGACTGGTCCCGATTGCAGGAGAACCGCGGAGGCGGTGTCGATGACTACTTGATGGATGAGATAAGGGCGAGGAGCCACGAGATATTGGAGAACGATGAGATGCAGCAGATGCTGCGGATCTTGAGCATGGGCGGGGCACCGACCGGCCTGAATAATGTTGACGGCTTCCCTCCATACCCGTCTCCTGCGCCAGCCTTCAGCTTTGAGGATGACCGCGCTCGCTCGTCGGGCAAAGCTGTTGTCGGGTGGCTGAAGATCAAGGCTGCGATGCGGTGGGGCATCTTTGTCAGGAGGAAAGCGGCCGAGAGACGAGCTCAACTTGTTGAGCTGGAAGACTAGCAGGTGCTTGGGCTCAGTGTTGCACATGTTTATGCGGCGGGGCTAGTAGAACTGCAAAATGTTGTATGTATAATACGCTTCCCTTTTGGCTGCGCTTGCACAATAGCTCCATTGATATTGTATATTAATGGGTACATGGAAGGACGATCAGGATCCTGAGCTCCTGAGCTTTTACGAATGAACTCACGTTGGTTGTATTAATCCCTGATGACGCTTGACCTTACCTGTGCATTGAAACATTCTTGTCGGAGGCTTCAGAATGACAGAATGAAAGGGAAAGTTCAGAAGGTCATTTGTTCTGTAGCAATTGAAGGCAAAGTTGAGAGTTTCGGGTGTCCATGAGTGCATCGGAAAATTCGGACAGAGCTTTTTAGTGGATATTAGAGCTGTGCTTTGTACTCTTTTTTTTAATTACACAAGTACAGACGCACATGCTCAACACACGTGCACACTCATCCCTGTAAACACACGTACGTGGACATCCACTAGCAGTTGTAGCACAGTCATTGTGGAACGGATCAGTAGTAGTGTTTCCCATGTGACTCACGTGGAGCATGAATAAATCGAGGCTTCTGGAATGTGGTTGTGGGAAGGTAACATCAAGAAAGTTTGTTATTCTTGTGTTTGTGTAACAAGCGAGTGTAGGACGTCAACTTTTCATACCTTAAATGCATAAGAAAGCTGCCGACTTAATCCTTGTCGAGCACCAATGTCGCCTAGTTTGCATGCCAACACGCAATCTTTGCTAGCACATGACTTACCATCCTACCTTATCTAATTGTGGCTTCACCACTCGCAGTCTGAATTCAAATAAGCCCTTAGCTTCGATGTAGTTAACGTTCACTTGACACCGGCCCAACGGTTAATGATTTATCTATTTGCTTTCAATCCCCATGGTTTAGAATAGAGACAACACCGCTGCCAAAGCATTAGGCTTAGGCATCATCATGAGACACGCCCTAGTGCCACTACAACCATTTGATTCGCGTGCTTGTTTGATGGGCTAAAAGAAAGGTCAATCGAGCCATCAAGGTGTTGGCTAAAGTTAGCAATTAGCCATCCAAGTATTTGAGGCTAATAGCAGGACCAAACTTTTTTTTTTTTACATACATCTAGCCATTAAGCTACTAACCGGCTAAAGAAGGCTAACTTGAGCTAACTTTAACTGTACCTCTTTAGTCCCGGATTGTAAGTCGTTTTGGTATTTTTATGCTATGCATCTTAATACACGTCGAGTAGTAGAAATTATGTTTGCCAAGAAGACAAAATAATTTGTAGTTTTGAACGGAGTGAGTAGTACTACAGGAAGTTAGCCCATCTATAAACAGGCTCGCTCTACAGGAAGAGCACCATTAACTACTCCATTAGCACAGACCCGAGCGTATCAGGTATTTGGCAAGCTTTGGCAGCTGCCATACCTAAAGTTTGCACATAGTACTTAATATATGTATTATATATGATCTTTTGAAAAAAAAATGTATTATATACTAGTAAATATACATGAAATACATACGTCAATACGTTATACAAGCTGGTATGTTGGTTCTTATATAACCTCCGCCACATCTAAAAAATTTTCCTACCTCCGCCACTGCCACAGACCGCTCAAATTAAATTATCAGGAGTAATGATCCTCCCAGCTTATAGCTCCTCGCTTTGCCGAGACAAGGCAAGGCCAGCAGCTAACCACGACTTGTCTAATCCCTGGACCGTCGATGGTTAGATTAAATTAAACTAGTACGGCGCCCCTAGATTTCCGGCAGAATTAACAAAACCGCGGAGCAGAGCCGAAGCCGATGCCTGCCGATGACAACAAAGAAAGCCGGAGCCTGCTGAGGCGGCAGCTATGGCAGCTGGCAGGCAGGGTGGGGGCCGCCGGGCGCATAGAAAAAGCCGAGGAAATGGCAGATTGGCAGCGAGAAGCACGTCCGAGACGAGAGGTGAGGCAGGCAGGCAGGCGGGCGGGCAGCGATTCAGCGGGGGGGGGTGGTGGGCTGGTGGCCAGGGGAGACGAACCCCGGCCCTGCCTGGATGGCCCGCTGGATCCCCTCTCCGCCTTCCCTGCATAATATATTCGCCCACCATCGCCACAACTTGCACGGGCCGATGACTAAATGCGCCAGATGCACTGCATCGGTGCGGTGCCTCCAACGTCTCTCGCCTCTCTCTTTTGCCTGTCTCTCTCTGCGTCTGCGTGGACCAGGTTGTCGACCAGTCACAGCATCGGTTCCTCATACGACGCAGCTAAAACTGGCATGGACATGCTATGCTGCTGCCGCGTCAATCGATCTCACCAGGTATGCTGCTGCTATCGATTGCAGTCTTAGTATGCCTTTGCTCGATGCCCATGTTTATTTGCATGTGATCGTATGTATGGCCCTCCCATGTCGAGTAGTAGTAGTATACCTTTTTTTAGGTGATACTAATAATCCATCGTCCTATTTATACACGCTTATTAGTTCACTGATATAATGATTGCTGGGTTGAGAACGTCCTCGATCTCTCTCTCGTATATCCTTTCAGCTAAAGGGTTGGTCCAGCTCTTTTCTGGAAGAACAAGGAATTGGCCAATTGGGTGCCTTTTGCCTCCTACCTTTACGAATTTTTCTTCCCTTTGTCTATGGCTTTTACCAGCTTTATTTTCCTGCTGATAAAGTAATTTACACGTATGTCTTACGCTTAAGCAGGTGCCGACGATCCTTCAGCTGTCTGAATATCTGATCATCATATCGCTTCATCATCATGTGCTGATGACATATTTTTCGCCGAAACTGCAGGGCTAACTAGATCTGGCCTGATTCGTTCGGCGATCGAGCAGTCAGAGTTCATGAGATCGAGTGCTTCAGCTCCAAGACTGCAGGCTACCTAGCAAGCTGTGTGCACTGCATGCGTGCCTTGGACTTGAAGACGGCACACGCAAAGCGCAAGGTGTCGACTGAACCGAGCACTCCGATCCGATCCTCATGTTCATGAGCCCCAGAAACGATGAGCACCGGCCGGAGGACATCCAGCAGCTGATCAACAGTGCCACTAGTAGCCCCAACCGCAGTAGTCCATCCGCCGCGCTGCCCAGCGACATGGAGAGCGGCGGCGGCGGAAGCGCGTCCTCGTCGCGCGCTTCGACGTCCGACCAGAGGGCCGCCCACAGGGAGGAGGAGCGGGAACCTGCTAGCCTCTGGTCCAGGTACTTCTCGCTCCCGGTTCTGCTGCTCGTCGGCGTCACCGCGTCGCTGGTGATCCTCCCGCTCGTGCTTCCCCCGCTACCGCCGCCGCCGTTGATGCTGATGCTGGTCCCGGTGGCAATGCTGGTCTTGCTGCTCGTGCTGGCGTTCATGCCGATGTCGTCGTCTCGTCGAGCGTCCACGGTGGGAGTGGGACGGGGCCGACCTACATGTACATAATCGCATCGTTTTTCTTTCTTTTCTTTTGCCCTTTTCGTTTGGATTTTGTGATAGAGAGAGGTCATGGGATGGATCAATAGGTCCTCAGCTTCTGCACTTCTCAAACGTACAATGTCTCTGTTCGGCTAATTAATTTGCGTAGTTTATAGCGCGAGTATATATGCTTAGATTATATATATATATAGGCGATGTCCCTGTCGATTTCAATATGTGTCGGCTGAGTCCTTCGGTAGGGTTTACGTACATGTGTTCATAAAGGTGAGTATGCATCCGTGTGTGAGCGTCAATGTTGTACTGTGTAGTTTTAAAAAAAATCTCTAAAAAAATACCATAGCTGAAAAATCATAACTTTATGGTCCACTACTAAAATTATTTCTGATAAATTAAAATAATCCTATTTACATAATTTTTCCAAACCACGGGAAAAAAATAGATATAGCAAAATTTGTTTCAAGTTTTTTTTCCGTAACAAACAGAGAGAGTTGCGTGCACGAAATACGATCACTGTCCCACACAAGTTCAGGTTGCTTCCACGCACAAAATTGTGCAGCTGGTTGCTTCCTCGCTCGGCTCCGCCACCAGCTGACAGCCAGTATCACTGGTAATGGCAACGGCGGCCACCCTGTTGCGCCTCCGCGCGCCGTCAGCCCATCCTCTGACGTGCTCCGCGACATCGTCCGCGAAGACGGCGCTGTTGAAGGAACTCCCCATCTGCAATGCATTATCATTAATTAGGTTGTGTGATTCAGATATCCACAGATCACTAGATCATGGCTGCTCTTTCTGGCCGGCCAACTCACATGAGTGACGATGGCGTAGAGAGGGAGCGTGTTGTAGCTGCAGAGGACCTCCACGATGACACTGATGAGGAACAGAGTCACAAAAGAGGCACAAAAGCAAGCGTTAGCTAGATCGCTGCACATTGAATTGATCTCGCAATCATGGATGACTGATTGTGATAGGAGGACAGATTAATAAGGTTCTTTACCATATTTCTTGACACGCTGTATCCCGGTCCGTCCATCTTGCAGGAGTTGACGCCGAATGTTGCCTGCATAAAAACATAACCATGCGCCAAAATCCATCACCGACGCGAGAAACAAAAGAGTTACTCCATTGCATTGGTTGCCTGATGCTTGTGCTTACCAGCGTCCAGAAGAAGAAGGCGAACTCGAACGCGTTCTGGAAGAGGACGAAGTGGATGAGGATGAGCACCAGCCGTGGGCTCCGGAACCAGAACAGGTCGTCTGAAGGGCTCATGACCATGCCGTCCATGCGCACGCCACCCTCTTCGTCCTCGGCAGCAGCAGCAGTGTGCTTCGTGGCGACCTCGTAAGCCAACTTGTTTACGATGTGCTCCAGCTTCGCTCCGATCAGAAGCAGCAGCTGCAAATAGGACAGAACTACTTCAGCATGCAGCAACAGTTGCATAACACTAGTCCTTTTTACACAGGGTTCAGCATCCAGAAGCTGCTTGTACATGGAACCGGACAGATATAGTACTTACAGCCAACGGGATTAGTGAGATCCAGAAGTTGGAGTGCCATCCTAAACCCAGAAATTGAAGTAAAATAAACGTTACCTTTATGTGAATGTTATACTAACAGGACCAAGAAACTTTTTTTTTTTGAAAAAGATGGCAAAGACTCTGCCTTCCAATTAAGAGGGGAAGATACAGGACCAAGAAACATGTGAACAAAACTAAATTATGGACAAGTAAGAAAATTTAATCGTACCGGTGACATTGAGGAGCAGAAAGAGCATCACAAATATCCAATGATACCATCTGCAGTAGAACAGATTGAAGGTATAGTTGTTAAATTGCCACTCAAGTCCTGAATAACAGCAGTCACATGATACCAACTTATATTAATTACTTTATGCCAACTACTCTCTTAAAATCTTTCTCGAGAACTTTGATCATGTAGTCGTAAAAGTTGAATTTTGGGTGGCCCCTCATGTGTTCCTGTTAATAACAATCAAGCGCAGATGACTAATAACAATCAAGCGAAGATGGAAATGATACTGCGGTGATGGTGCACCACCGACGACGAGGCGCCCCGGTACGGCAGCCAGCGCTCCATGCGGCTCTTGTCGATGCAGATGTCCTGGATCACGCCCTGGAAGACGACGAGCAGCAGCGACACGGACCCGAGCAGCATCTATCAGCTCTGCAGGTACGGTGGACATGGCTCATCATGAGACAACGTATGTACGTCGTACAGGACCAGCTGCAGTCGGTAGGTACGAGCACGACAACGACGGCTAGCTAGTAGCTAATAACCTTCTTTGAGCTTCAGCAACGCCTCGTACAAGGTCTGCCTCCGGTGCTCCAGTGCCTGCATGCCCGATCGGCCGGACTTGTCGTCAGCTCCATCGCCAAGCTCTGCTCTGCACAGTGCATCGGAAGCTGGCTGGCAAAGGAAAGGTTGGTTTCGGAATCGGTACTAGATTTCTCACCTTGCCGAGGCGATGGAGCGCGCGCTCGAAGACCAATGAGATGAGGACGATGACGGAGCACACCGACGCGACGATCCACGTCGGAGTGCCCTCGAGCGACGTCTCCTCCGGCTCCGGCATCGCCAGCGGTCGATCTCCGGCAGCTCCTCCCACGGCCCAGGGCCAGGATCGGAGTCGGAGCAGCCCCTCGTGATCGCCTAGCATACTTCCAGTTCCAGACAAGTGATCGACTCGCCATGCTGCAGACAGGCTGAAGTGGCCCTCAACAAGTATCATTCTCAGGCTAAGCATATTTAATTTACTCCGAAATATTAATTAGTAATATCGCGTTTCAAGCGCGCGCTGTTCTCTATTTTTTTTCCAAGAAAGAAGGCAGCATTATTCTCCCTTTTCCCCTTTTCGGTGGATCAATGTGCATACGGTGCGGTACTTGAGCCAACAACTGAGATTTAAAGCTAGATATGTGTATGGATTGTTCTTATATATACTTCAAAGTCGAAATAGCATGCATGAAGCACGTTTGGTTATTCTATTGCGTTGCAGGTCACTTACTCACTTGCAATTACTTAATATGCAAGGAAGTGCACAGGTTAATTAGCTAACAAGGGTATCATTTGTTTGGATCTACGCCGGACTGTGGAAGCTGGATTGTAGGTGACTAAATTAAACTATCAATGTATACATGTTACAATGTTTCAGTCAAAGTGTACAAATTTATCTAAAATAGTAGCAACTTATGTAATTTATTACTCACTCCGTCCCAAATTATAAGTTATTACAAGAATTTTGAAGAGTCAAAGCATCTCAAGTTTAACCAAATTTATATATATTAAAATAATAATATTTATAATACCAACTAAGTATACCTATTTGAAATCATAACTTGAGAACTCTCCAAGATTTTTAGAATAACTTATAATTTGGAACCGAGGGAGTGTCATAGAATGTTGATGTAACTTAAAATGGTTGATCATGCCATTGTTATTTCTCTAATGTGAGTTGAAACTTTCCGCTAAAATTATATCAGCTATTATTGTAAAAAATTATTGTTATGTCATGCTCCTCCACAGGCCAACTTGCTGTGTGTCGATTGGTGCGGGGCCTCCTTGCTCCTTGCTCCCCTCTTGGGTGAGACTGGCCCTGGCTGTCAGTCGTTGCTGATGTTTCAACGAGTGTCCTCCTCTGGCATTCCTGCTCCGTCGCGCGCTCTCTTTGATGGTGCTAGAAAATCTAATGTCGGGTGGTGTTTCCATCGTTGCCACCATTTCCCTCTAAGGTATCCTCCCCGTGGATGGCGTTGAATGGTGGTATGTGGGTCCGGATGTGTTGTAGTTGTCACCATCAACTTCTCGTCATGTCGGGTGATCTTGGGCTTGCGTGTCCGTCACCACTCTTAGTTCCCATTCCACTGGTTGGTCCTCAGATGGAGGGTGGCAGCGGAGCGGCATAGCTACGAGGAGTGGTGCAGGGCACAATGGCTACGGCGAAACTGGCGAGTACGTTGTTCGGCGGTGGCGCAAATCGACCATCGGTTGGCGTCTTTCGGCTTGCGTCTAGGCTCATCCTTGAGTCTCATGTTTATTCTTCTTGTTGTTTGAGTTCTCATGTTGGATCTTCTTGTTGTTTCTGTTAAGTGGTGTTGTTATTGTTGTCGTCGTTGTAATCTCTCCCTCCTCCATTGTACTTCTTTGGACTCATTGTATCTGGATTGGCGCCACGCCCTTCCACGTCTCGGCTTGCACAGTATCTGTGGAATGAAAATTCAGGTGGAGATAGTTCATCCCCGCGGATGACCTTTCAAAACAAATCTTTAATTCAAAATGGCATAATCAGCCATTTCCAAAAAAAAAAAGGAACAACGCTGATGAACAGAGCTCAGCCTCTCAAATCAGGAACTAGCTAGCTACCCTCATTCCTGAAGCAAAGACACAATCACATTCACACATGCAACCTCTTTGACTCTTTCAGTCAGCTGGTACTACTAACCATTGCTCGCTGTCCAGTCGAACCCAATACCCAAATGAAGACGGACGGCGACAGCAAACACGTGCTTCAGAGATTTCGCGGCCTGACGCCCTTCGATTCCTTCCTCAGAAGCCAGAACTCAGAAGGAGATGCTCCGAAGCTGCTGGGTTGGGCGGCTCCTCCCGGCCATCAATGATCTCCAGCCGGCGGCGCCTTCCCAGCCCCGTCGTCCCGCCGCCGGCGTACCCAGGCAACTGGCGTCGACATCCGTGGCAGATCTTCGCACGCGCCTCCGAGCGCCGTCGGCCCAGCCTCTGAGATGCTCGGCGACGTCGTCCGCGAACACGGCGCTCTTGAACGAACTCCCCATCTGACAACACACATTTATTTCACACAGGTGTTTATTGTTAGAATGCGAAAAACACACACACAAGTATAATCATGTAAGCAAAGCATGCATCCTAGTACTGACATGAGACACAATGGCGTAGAGCGGGAGCGTGCTGTAGCTGCAGAGCACCTGGACGACGACGCTGAAGTGCAAAGAAGAAATCAACCATGCAACCACAATAAAATGTCATCAGGTTGATGAACATTGACATTTGACAAGATGACCTGAAGTGGAGAAATCAACAGTGATGTTCTTATTAGTACCATATGATGATTCGCGATACGCTGTATCCTAGACTGTCCATGATGCAGGAGTTGACGCCGAACATCACCTGCATACGTTGCAACATGTACAGGGGATCAGGAATAATCCGGCAAATCGTCACTGGCCAAATGGGTCAACGGCGTAGCTACATTTGAAACAGAGATTGCATGCATTATACGACTTGTTTACCAGTGTCCAGAAGAAATACGCGAACTCGAAGGCGTTCTGGAAGAGGATGAAGTGGATGAGGACGAGCACCAGCCGTGGGCTGTGGAACCAGAACAGCTCGTCTGAAGGCCTCACGACGATGCCCCCTTCCCCTTGCCCAGCGGCGTGCTTCGAAGCCACCTCGTAGGCCAGCTTGTTTATGATGTGCTCCAGCTTTGTTCCAATGAGGAGCAGCAGCTGTGACAAATAAAGGGCATCATATAGTAGTGGTAATTACCACAAATAAAGAGGCAAATAAATACTACTCTTCTAGTATGAGAGTATCAGTAAGGATTAGTTCTTACAGCCAGTGGGACTAATGAGATCCAGAAGTAGGAATGCCACCCTGAACCAACAAATTGTAGGTTATCGTTGTAAGTGCTACTAAAATACAGGTACTAGACCAAAAAAAACTGAGAACATATAGATGACTGACGTCAGAAAAAAAAAATTAAGCATACCGGTGACGTTGAGTAGCAAAAAGATCATCACAAAAATCCAGTAATACCATCTACATACATTAGAACAAAGCAAGTCACTAGTGTGCCAGTTGTAGAATAAGTTCTGAGGCTCCTACAGAAAGCATAAATTTCGAAGAATAACAACCTGCACCCACCAAATACACAGACTTACTTTATACTAACTACTCTCTTGAAATCTTTCTCGAGAGCTTTGATCATGTAGTCATAAAAATTGAACTTGGGGTGCCCCCTAAAGTGCTCCTGTCACCCATGAGAGAGAGATCAGAAAGCACACATCTGCACATGGATGAGAGGTCTGAAAGAGAAAAACGACAGCATGAATAATGCCAAGTACTAGTAGAGTAGTAGTATGTACCATGACGAAACCAAGCCTCATCGCAATGTAGTCGTCGTTGGATACTGATCCGTAGAACTGCTTGAAGAAGGAATGCTGGAAGGAAGAAGAACTCTCTTACATACTTGAGTTCAGACATTCATCAAGAAATGAAGCAGAGATTTGTTCTAGTAGCAGACCAGCCATATTATGACCCAGGTGACCTTCTCGTACCCCTTACACCGGTCCTGGACGAACCTGATTTTCTGCACACGGGCGATCATCTTGGGAGCTGCAGTTAGTTAGTGGTGCTTCAGCTGTTCAGTTAGCCTCATTGGACTCTCAAAAGGCCACAAAAAAAAAGCAGGAAAACCGGTCGCCCTACCAGAGCTGCCCTCTTCCTGAATGGTGTTCTCCCAGTGCATCCATATCCGCATCTGAACATGTAAATTACTAGATGAATCATGTTTGAGGAAGAAGATATATAGACGAATTGTTACTATGATAGAATGGACTAACCTGTAGAAGTCCCAGGAGGACGGTGGCGACGCTGAGAACGACTTGAGTGATGGCTAGGACGAATATGAAAATGTGAACCTGCTCCAAGGCGTGAAGTGATAACAACGGGACTTTTCCCTGAAACACACACACACACACACAAAATGATGAAGCTCAAATTAGCTTTTCCCTGAACACATTTTCAGATTTTCTAACTAAATTATGCACTAAATTACTTGAGTAGTTGAGTTATTGAATATAGTGACGAATTAGTCAGAAATATCCTAGCCGATATATGCATCGGCTTCTGAAAAGATGTTTTGAACTCAATCGGCATATATAGATGCATTATGACCATTGCTGATGCATCTGGAGATTACGCCCTTACCTTGCTTGAACAGTGTCCAAAATCTGCCCTGCCGCCTTTGAGCATCCTCCTCCTGCCACCGACTGTGGAGGAGGAGACGCCGTAATGAGCCGTCGCCGAGGTGGTGGCGCTGGCGCCCCGGCATGGCAGCCAGTGCTCCATGAGGCTCTCGTCGATGCAGATCTTCTGTATCAACTCCTGGAAGACGACGAGGAGCAGCGAGACGAACCCCAGCAGCATGAGCTCTACAAATTGACGGAGATGAGCCACCGTTACAGCCTTACAGGCAGGCAAGCATATCGAGATGCACAAACCACAAAGGCAGAGCACACGGAGATGACCACCGCCAAACTACTAACCTTCTTTGAGCTTCAGCAGCGCCTCGTACAGGGTCTTCCTCCGGCGCTGCAGTGCCTGCGCTCGCGACACGTGCGCGGATCGGACTCGTCAGCTTGCATTGCCGGCGGTACGGTGCTGCGTGGATATGCATGCATGTGGAGCTTTTCAAGGAGGGTTGGGTTGGGTTCGTTTCGTTCCTCACCTTGCCGAGGTGATGAAGCGCGCGCTCGAAGACGAAGGAGATGAGGACGATGACGGAGCACACGGACGCCAGGATCCATGTCGGCGTGTCCTCCAGCGCCGCCTCCGACATGGCCGACGACGTCGAAGAACTCCCTCTACAGGTACTGGTACTGCCCTGAAATGAAGTGTGGTAGCTGAACACAGCTGTCAGTGTTCATATGCACTGACAGGCGGCTGCTAGAGCCACTCATCAACCGGCTGCTTTTCACACCCGATCCCAGAGCTCGCGTACAATTCTTTTCGCTGTTCTTTTTTTTTCAAGATGCTTTATCTGTGTATTAGTATGCTCCATACAGTATTTTAACGAACACTGCCTAACGATATAAAGTGAGAGTATACCTAAAATAATTTGAAGATTTTAGTAATTTTATATAAAAGCGGCTGTACTGCATGGACCGTTGCTTAGATAATTGACATGAGTGCACGATTATATTCATGAAACCACACTTTTTTTTTCCTTCAATTCAATTCATCAACGCGGAAAAGCTTCCTTGTGTCTTTGCACTGCATGCCACCACAGCGATTACTTCAAGTGCAAGCTAAGGATGTAATGTATGCAAGCTAGGAGCACATAGGTTGTATTTGGAACTTTGGATGTTCGTGTTACGGGAAAAAAAAATTCTAGGCGGCAGAGACCAGCGTGCGACACCGCTCAAACCCCGTTCATTTTATGCATCTCGGATCACAGGTGGTGGTTACAACCAGGCAGCATGCTCAAGCATGGAAACAATCTAGTAGATCAATGGTGCCGCACGCCAGATTCTAGTGCGACACCGTCGCATAATTTTTTTTCCCGTGTTGCAGCACTAACACCCTATTCTGAATTATGAAATGCAGTATACGTGTTTGACTTTGACACCCCCAAAGACATTGATAAGGGCTTGCATAATCCTTAAAACCCAACCACCTCTCTTGATGTATCTCCGACATCCTCCCTCGCAATCTATCTACCCTGCCACTGCCCCAACCCCAACTCATGCCCATCCTAGCCGTGTGGCGGATATGACCGGAGGCGCACCCCCCATCCTACCTCGGTGGTGGCCGCCCTGTTCTTGTCCCCACCCAAGCAATTCGGCGGTTCGGGCGAGCGGGGTGGATCCGGCCGATGGCATGCAGGATCCATCAGGGTCGCAAGACCCACCCCGGGTTCCTCATTGGGTCCTACACTATGGGGCTGAAGCAGGTTGCAAGACAATAGAACTACAGTGAGTTATGGCGAAGCTTATCCTAGAGCACCACACGCTTGACCCCTACTACTTCCCCATCATTGCTGACTGGCAAGTGGCAAGTCCACAATATTGTGCTCCCGCACATCAACACAGGAGTGCAATGCATTGGGATCTCACATGGGTGGATCTTGGGTCGTCATAGAGTGGGTCGACTAGTCCATATAGGTGGGTCTCACAGTAGGAGTCCATAGTTAAGTTACAAGCCACAATGTATCTAGACCGGTTGTGAAGGCCGGATCCCACAACTACCTGCACAAGCTAACTACTTCTTGTCTCGGATGTACAGTGCAACTAGCATTATATTTTTTATTGTTTTATGGGCTGGTCATAGTGATTTGGTAGCTTTTGTTATTTCTTTCTTATGGACCACTGTCACAATGTTTTAGTCACTTGGTACTAAATATTAAATTTCATATGGACTACTTTTTGGCAACACTGTGATTGCTCTGATTCTGACAAACAAAGGATCCATAGCAAGTGGGTGGCATGGGTACGCGTCAAATAGTGATGATAGCAAGAAGGCGCCTGCTGAGGTCAAGCGGCTAGAGATCATGCAGTTCCAAGTCATAGTGTTATGTGTACCTAGTTAGCACCCCTCGCCCTGCCTCCCATCGTTTCTTTCGATTGAACTCAAATGGTGCTTTGCATATGCTTCCTTATCTAAAGTGGCGGATCTAGGATTTTTGCTCAGGATATGCCACTATAATCCATATTATAATTTAGTATAATCCATATTATAATTTAGTAAGCATTCTAATAGTATTTGCGGCATCTAATACTGTCTAAGGGGAACTTCAAATGAATTTGCTGGTGTGTGCCAAATAAATATCCATCAGCCAGAGTAGACTTCTGCATTCTCAAACAAAAATTTGTGCCCCTAAAACCATTTGAACGCCATGGTCAGAGCCTCTGAGCCTCAGACTCTAGTATCCAGGTTTTACCGGTGATCAATATTCTAATAGAAATAGTTTTAGCACTCCATATGTTAGCTTGCAAATCCAATTTTTAAGTCTCACATCCATGCATTAGCTTGCAAATGACTAACTAAAAGGACCAAATATATATTTCCAATGTAACAAAAACGATCAATAAGCAGCACAGGAAGAAACAGATCACCGGATAGGTGAGTTGGGATAAATTATACAACCTTTCAGCGTAGCAAAAGGAAGAAATAAGCAAGAGAGGATTGCGCCAAAGTGCAAACCTCTTGCCGCTTGCCAGTCTTCGGCCTCCACCACTACTAGAGAACAGACTTTCGGTTTGCATCGGATTTTGGCTTTAGTCCTGGCCACTTTTGGGCCCGGGACTAAAGGTAAGATTCGTCATGGTTGGAGCCACCAACCGGGATTAAAGTCCCCTGCCCAACGGCTAGAGCCGCAGACTTTTGCAAGAGGGGACCTCTAATCTCAGTTGGTGGCTCAAACCGGAACTAAAGGTCATCCTCTCGATCCGGTTAAAGGTGCTAGCCGTGACTAAACCTTTAATCCCGGTTAGTGGCTTCAACCGGGACTATAAAACTATTTGTAGTCTCTCCTCAGCTGCCGGTGTCTATAAGTGTCCAACCGGGCCTATAAAGCTATCTATAATTTCTCCTTAGCTGCCGGTATCTATAAGTGATTCTTTCTATTATTAAAGTAACTTGCATATTAGTTCGTTGTGTGTGTGTGTGTGTGTATATATGAGACGCTAAAACTCAAAAACAAAGGGATCACTGATGTTGGTTTTCATGGATCCGTATTGCACATTCAAGGACAAAATTACTCCATATGCTAAATGGCGACCTCAAGCGGAGAAGAATATGTTGAGGTTCTTAGATAACCAACATGACAAGACAATGATACACTTCCCTTATAACTTCAAGTGACTGTTAATGTCTTGTGCACATTTTATTTTGCTTACTCTATGTTGACTTTAATTAATGAGTTATGCCTACGTATAAACATGCAACTTTCAATGGTTACCGGTGGTCATCGATATGTATGGATGTATATATTCCATGCATGTACATTTTAGTTTCATACATATTCCATGCATGTACAAGCTCTTGAAATATTTGTATATATATATTGTTTCATACATTTTGGTGTGCTATTTATTTATAATGCTCGAACGGAACCTTATACGTATGGATGTATATTAGCAGCATAGAATTCGTATAGGAAAAGCTACTGGAAACAAAAAAGAATTGAATTGAGAAGAACCCATAAAAGAAAAAGGAAAAAAGAAAAAAAATCACCTTTAGTATCGGTCAGAAACACGAACTGTGACTAAACGTGTCAACCCCGAAACAAGGTCTGGGGTCATTTAGTCCCGGTTGATGGTAGCTACCGGGACTAAAGGGGGTTTTTAGTTCCGGATTCGCAATTCCGATTTAGAAATCAGGACTAAAAGGGGTTTCCCGCCGAGACTGATGCTTAGTCGTGCACTAGTGCACGGGACTTGGGCTCCACCGGCCATCGGCCATCGCGCAACCGTGCTTGACGTCGGGCCTCTCTTTCTCCTCTTGCGCGATCGAT
This sequence comes from Saccharum hybrid cultivar R570, assembly GCA_038087645.1. Classification (NCBI taxonomy): domain Eukaryota; kingdom Viridiplantae; phylum Streptophyta; class Magnoliopsida; order Poales; family Poaceae; genus Saccharum; species Saccharum hybrid cultivar. The sequence continues at coordinate 704,004 of JAQSUU010000509.1, forward strand.
GCCTGGGCGTCAAGCCGCCGCCACTCGCCCAAGACTCGGCCTGCGCCCATGGTGAGCCGGTGACTGCTTCGACTAGGATTGCCATGGGAATCTATGATGAGCGGCCATGGCGTAGATCAAGATGTCGACTCGCCCTGTTGATCTGCCCTTGCGGCCTGCTATCGACTGCGTGTATATGCAGCCAGGCGAAAGAAGGTTCTCGCCAGCCGAAAGGATTGAATAGGCAAGGTTTTTTTTCCCGTACATAGTGCGTATACTTAGGGCCGGATCTCAGGGTATGCCGTCGACCTACATACCCTGTAGGTCTGCCTGTTTTGTAGGTGCTTGGTCCAGAGCAGTGAGTAGCTACTAGCTCTGTCACAAAAAAAAAAGTAGCTACTGGCTCTCAGTCTTGAAGGAACTAGCGACGGTGACCCAATGGTGTGTTGCATGATGTAAAGAAGACACCACAAGGACAAAGGGCTTCTATGACATAAATTTTCATCATAAAATTGTGTGTTTTTTCATCACAAATGGCCTTTGTGGCGACTTATTTTATCGCCACTAGTCGTCACAAATACTTTCGTGATGATTCCCCCCCCCCCCCACACACAAATAAACATACTTTGTCAGAGTAGTGACAGTGTGTGGTGCTAATTGTTTTCACACAAACATACAAATTAGCGAGAGAAAAATGTCGTCACTTATATTTTGTTTTTAGTAGTGAACATTTGAAACAACTATTGAGAATTTATGAAAATATAATAGTCATTGTTACCATTGTAATAGTGATCAATTAAATGGTTACTTGAGATTACATATTAATGACCATAGGCCATTATATGAGATTATTATTGTACTAGTCCATCAACCCGTGCTCTCGCATGGGTTAGAATTTTAGAAGATATATGTATTATGTACTGTTTAATACTTTGGAATGGAGAGAGTACATCTAACTAATAAAAAATTACTTTTACTAAATCGTAAGTTTTTCTTTGTTTATTTTCTAACATAATAGATAAAATAGATACTTTGTAGTCTACATCTAGTAATCATAACATCTAGTTATCATAAACTTATTAATTACTATTTTTTCAAGGAACTTTCTTCCTTTTTATGAAACCTCTATATATTTTAAATATGTAATTACTTTGAAACCTTACCATTAATCATGGTGGCTCTTGTTGCATCATATATATTATGAAGTCATGAATCTAAATTTTTTTATTTTTAAAATTTTATTCTTATTGACTGCTATGGATTCTCTCTCTCCTCAAGTTAAGTTGAAATTGTTGTCCTTGTTGTATCTTTCATTAACTCTCCTTTTTGCACTTTTTTGAAAATTAGGATTTTAGGTCATAGAGTATATTCTTAAGTACTTCAATAGCATAAGCCATTATTTGAAACTTGCAACATATCGTTTAAGATAAGTCATAGAGCTTGAAGTGAGATTTAGTGCTAACCTCAAGAGAATTTTAATACTTAAACCTTATAATATTTTACTTTTACTCTAAAGAATTTTAATACTCAAATCTTATAATGCTCGACTTTTAGTTTTTCACATTGCTCAAGATGGTTGAATTTTTCTATTAAGGAATTATATTTACAGTTATGGTTGTAGTATCAATATAAACATATTAGATATTTTAGTTAAAATACATAAATATATCTAAAGTAACAATCTATATAAATTATATGTTATGGTTACTAATATGGTTTAAATATTTTGTTAGTATCATTAGTATATGAGTTTTTAATTAAGAAAATAGTTTTTATGTGATGAAACATAACATATGTATTTTATTGCTTATGCACGATGCTTATATTATCTTTAATTAAATTTTACTATATTAATTGATAGAGGTTGGATAACGTAGAAACATATATATGCTCTTGTTATCCAAAGAAATTTGTAGTAATCGGAAATGTTGATAGTTTAGATGTAGATTTGAGGAGGTATTTAATTTTTCTAATAATGAGATGAAAGTTGAGTTATGTAATCAATCATAATAAGCAAATGTTAGCTAAATTTAAATTTAGGTCTACTTTAGATCATGTTTCTTAACGATATATGCGGGTAATATAAATTATAGTCATAAGTTAGTAGCTATTGTTTTACACAATAGCGAAAATAGATAATTATTTAGAAAATATAATAGATCTAGTAGCTATTGTTAGTATCAACGGTGATTAAGTTATACCTAATTGATGGTAAAATGTTTCTAATTTTCATGAAAATTTCTAGGATCCATCGTTTGATTTTCTATCAAGTCTTGAGAGGATTAACATGAAGTTTCAGTGGGGACCTCTAGTTAGAATTTCTGGTATTTATCTTTTCCTTTTCTAGTCACAAATCTAAAGTTTATCTTTTAACTTTAATTAAGTTGTTGTAATTTTTTCATATGTTAATTAGAAATTCTAGTATTCTTTATATTTATTCAAAAATTATTTTTATATTAAAAAGAGTGTAGGTCCCAGTAGTATGGTTTTCCATATAAATTAAAACTTGGCTTACGTACCGACATTAAACATGTTGAATTTGTTATATCACATGAATATATGTGTAGTACTATTTATATATTATAGAGTGCATAAAATTTAATTAATAAGATTGATATGGCATAATATTTTAGTAAAGATGTATACACTTATTGTCACACCCCAAAATTTCTAATTTTAGGTTGTGCATAGGAAACACTAAATAAAATAAATGTATTAATATTCAGATAAAATTTTCTAAGTTTAATTTATGATAGCATCAATTAGTTATAAAAAAATGAAAAAAATAAGAATCTTTAATTTTTTCTAAACTAATTTGATAGGCTATTGTTTGATGTGATGTTTGCTTGTTAACTCTTGTGTGTTGAGAGTGAGCAAGGTCTTTAAAAATACGTTTAGTAGGTCGATCTTTCTTCTCCGACATGTCTTTATCTTTTTCTATAATCAATACTCCTTGTTTCTTATATCAAGTTTTCATCGGGAGCTTCCTAAAAATCTTCTCTTTTGTAATGCAAATTACTCCTTTCAATTTCTCGCCCATCAATCAATCTCTACAAATTTCTCGGGAATTTTTCTAGCTTTTTCTAGAATTTGTTTCCACTTTTCTGTGATCATAATCTAATTTTTAGATGCTCCAAATTATTTTATCATGAGCTCCAAATACTTTATTTGGGTTCCTCATGTTCTAAAATATCTCTAAGAATTTTCTCAAGTTGTTCGAGCTTTCGGAGTATTTTTTGCGGCTTAAATAATAATTTTGGACTTTTCTAGAATTATTTTATCCATGAAATTAATTAATTCCAAAAAATAATAAATCTCTTATTTTACCCCAACGCTCAAAGCCCATGATCTCTAAGGCTAATGCATTTATTTACTAATGGGTCTTAATGTCTATTTAGGCCTATTAGTGGAGGTGGATAGTGCAACATCAATTAGTACCATATTACTAGTTGATGTGAAGGTGGAGAGTTTTTCTTCCTATAAGTATGTACCTACCCCATGGGCAAAGCACACCAAAACTACCGTAAGATAAGCCCCTAGTTTGGGAAATCTCTCGTGTAGTAAAATAGAATTTTCTATTTTCTTGTCGCCGTCGGCCAACTCCTACGACTCCTCCGTCGAGCTTTTCAGGGCACCTCGAGTGTCTCCGGCGAACACCACCACCCTCACAAGGTTTGTCTCATCGGAGATCTCTACATCGTAGTATCTTCTTTTCATGAATCCATCGTCATGGTTTAACTGATTCTTAGAGTTTTCCAGCGAGATCTACATACACGCTTTTGAAGTTTAATTGTGTCGGTCAACTTCCTACATGGCAAGTCACCGTTTGCATGTCTCCTGCTGGCCGCATGGCTCAGCACCGCGCGCAGCCCAGCTCTAGCCCGGCCTCGCCCTCCAAGCTGCGCTGGCTATCACTCCGTGGGCGCTGCCATTCGCACGAGTGTGCAGGGCTGCACGCGTGCAGCTAGCGTCGTTGTCGGCCGGCCCCTACCCAACAATACGACGCCGCCCCTGGGTGCCCTGCACTTGCCGGAGCTCCCTTCTCGTGACCATGTTCTGAACGAGCTACAAGCTTGAACGATGTGGTCGCGTGCACCTGTCTAGCAGCAGGAGCAGACATTGTTTTCCCTCACGTGACATTAGTATGACGTCGTTTAATCAAAGGTCAGCTACATCTCCTTGTCCATTATTTTTATTGATTAAATAATATGTCATCGTCATGCATAGGACATCTTCCCAGATAATTTATCTATCTATCTATCTCTGAATGGCATCCACGCAAATAGACCGTTCGTTGTTTCCACCCTTATAAATCTCTCCAACATGTAATTCATATCCTTCTTGTTTTAACTCTGTTTCGCCTCGCGCGGCCGCGTTAGGTTGGCAGAGCGCATCCGTTCGCCGCTGCTGTTGATGCCGTCCTCGGATCCACCGCCGTTCGTAGCCAGTTGCTGAGCCCCGCACCAGGTGAAGAAGCAGCAGCAACCGTTTTTCTCGTTATCTCGCGCCCTCTGTTTTTCTCACGTCATCGCCGATCTTCCCATGCAGGGAGCCACTGTCCGCCCTAACGAGCAGCACGCCCTAGCTGTCCCTTCACCGCCGACGAGGACCCTCTAGGTGAGTTTGTCGAGAGTTAATCTCGTTCCCATGCACTTCCCGTCCAAACCCGAGTCGCATATGTCGTTCTCGTTGAATGCTGACGAGCTCTTCATCGTCGGCAATGGCTATCCTCACCGGCGCTACTGTTTCTAGCTAACCCCACATCATCACGTGCCCCGTCGACTTAGTCAGTCAGTAGTCGAGCCCCTTTTACGAAGAGCCCCTGCCTCCGTCTCCTGGCGCGCGCACGCACAAGCGCGAGCGAGCAGCTGGCCATGCGTGCCAATTGCTAGCTTGATGACATCACAATGATGTCATGATCATGTCATACGCACATTATTGCCGTTTTCTTTTAAAAAAACAAATCTAGAAATACTATGAAAATACACATGTACACGTAACCATCCTGAGCCAACCGTGACCCATGAGCTTTGCCCCGCTTTCATCCAACTGCTAGCTTGATGATGTCATCTGAGGTCATGATGTGTTTTATGACCGTTTTTCTTTAGCAAAACAAATCCTAAAATACAATAGAAATACACCACACATATCAATCACCACCGGCTCCTTGTTTTTGACTCCGGTTCAGTTCGTTCTCGCCGTGTTAATTTCATATCGATACAATCCACATGCTAGCAGTCATATTTAATTTATATCATGACATGTGTCTATAATTAAAATGTTAATATTAACTTGGTTAATTTGCATGAAAATTGTTTTGTAATATAAAAGTAATATATGTTCATACTTCGGTGCTAAATACATGAATGTTAATGTGATTAATTGCTAACGAACATAAATGTATTTCTAAATTATAATTTGCTTACGACATATACAATTAGGTTAAATGCTTTTACATGTTTATATCTTTTACAATGATAAAGTTTAACTGGATTAGATTATATGATATTGTTTACAAACTAAACATGAGTAGTTTCAACATGGCTTTTGAATTAAATTATCTTTTGACTAAACTGGTCTTAATAACTCTTTACATTGTTTTGCTCAATTAAAATAAATCAAAGTATATTGGCCTTTTCTTAAATAGAATATTCTCGGTAGCTAGTCGCTTCTTTTTAACTGTAGCTCCGATTATCGTGTTTTCTGCGTCTGTGTGTTCGTAGCAACGTGTAGGATCTCTTGAAAACCTTTTCACTTGCTATTTCTTATGTTTGGTGTACTGTCCTAATGGTAGTCTTGTTTGCTATGCATGGTTATGCTTGGATGCTTGTGTGGTGCTTTATGATATTGTGTAGTCGGTGAGCTTTACGTGGTGATCAAGAAGCAATTTATTGAGGTTTGGAATTGAAGAAGGATCTAAAGTTTAAGGCAAGCATGAGATCATCCTTGTTTCCTATTCACCTTTAATACACTTAATTCATATGCATGTGTCTACCATGTTACCCCTAAGGATATCCTAGCTTTTGTATCTTGTACCTTGACACCGGTGAAACATTGCATTGGGTAGTATTTATGCTAGTGCTCAAGATAAATAACCATGATCTGTAACTTGACTAATGGTATATGCAATAAACGTTTAAAAGATGCTTTATAGAAACATGGCTCAAGAGGGCTAGAGCATTGGACTATTTTTATAGTGCTCTAGTTTTTCTCCTTAAGGACTTATCTGTAAGCGAATATCCGGGACTTACAGTACAACCATGAGGGCTATATGACTCTAGCTTTAGTCAAGTATGAGGACCTTTTCTAGCTTGTTAGAGGTTACCCAAAAGGGCGCAAAAGGGGTGTTTCTCAGGATGGGTATAGTGCGGCTTCTGTCCTTATGAGTATAGGCTGTGGTTATGTGCCATAGGGAAGGAGGGCTCTATATTCGTAGGTTACAGAAACCTAGCGGCCCTAACTTGTTAGACGAACCTTTAAAAGATTTCATAGTAAACCCTGCTGACCTTCCTTGGAAGTGGGTCAAGAGGTGATCACCTTGGGCAAAAGGGTAAATCACGACTCATGGTGAAAGTGTACAACCTCTGCAGAGTGTAAAACTGGTATATTAGCCGTGCTCACGGTCACGAGTGGCCTTGGACCCTTACAGAATAAATGATGAACACTGATGGTAATGATAATACTGATGATATTAAATCTCACTGATGATTATTGTTTCTTGCTATACATTATTCTCGTTTACATCATGAAGTTATTTGTGCTTACGTAGTTTGTTGCTACTCAAATTCTAAAAAGATGACTCACTAAAAGCTATTGTAGTAAACCCATGTCAAACCTTTTGAGTCTAATGAACCCCGTGTTATATTTGCTTAGTTCGACATCGACTCATCCTTGCTATTTCCTCACACTCCAGTGTGTAGTGAGGTGCTGCTTAGAAGAAGGATGAAAGTGTAGTGGAGTTTCCAAAAATCTTTTCGAAGTGCTTAGCATACGAAGCCCCCAATCAGCCGTCCCTGAGAAGAATGGAGCCCGAGCAGAAGCTTAGCCACCGTTCTGCGATACTCTGATAGTTGTAAGTGTTAATACGGTATGTTTTCCGCTTTATATAAACATTATTTTGATATTTTTATTTTGTTGTTGTATGTATGAACTTTCTAGACACACATATAACGAGTGCTTGGTCTTCTTTGAAAAACCGGGTATGACACTTATTTAACATAATAATTTATAAAATTTATTATCATGGAGTATTAACATAAAGTGTTATTGCTACGTGGTTTGTTAAGTGAATATTTTTTTATTTTTCATAACTTGTTAAAATAAATACTTATTCTAATATATACATGTTATTTGATATATATGGTGGAACATAGCATTATAATTGTTTTATTTCATGATTATATATATAGTACTTTATAAATATTGATTTATCTTTTGTAGCAATATATAATACTATTTACTTGTAGATTTTAGATATTTTTTATTTATTCTTTATAATGGCTATGGTGTACATAAATATAAGGTAATACCTTATATTATCTTTCACAACGACATATATGAATATGTTAAATGCAAACTTAGAATATTATTTTGTATTATCTTTTATAATAGTAAAGATGGACAATTTATAAATTCATTAGGAGATATTTTAAATTATCATTCATAATAGTAGACGTGCGTAATTTTTTTAAGCCTAGACATGGCTAATTTAGATACAAAAGTTAGAGGATTATTTTAAATTAAAAATAGTCTAGGTCTTAGTAGTATTGTTTTCCACGTAAATTGAAACATGGTTTGCGTCCTGACTATAAACAAGTTGAATTTGTTATATCGCAGGAATATATGTGTAATACTATTTATATATTATAGAGTGCATAAAATTTAATTAATAACATTGATATGGCATAATATTTTAGTAAAGATGTATACACTTATTTAAAATAATAACTTATAAAATTTATTATCATGGAGTATTAATATAAAGTGTTATTGCTACGTGGTTTGTTAAATGAATATTTTTTATTTTTCATAACTTGTTAAAATAAATACTCATTCTAATATATACATGTTTATTTGATATACATGGTGGAACGTAGCGTTATAATTTTTTATTTCTTGATTATAGAAGTATTTAGAAATATATATATATATATGTATCATACTTTATGAATATTAATTTATCTTTTTATAACAATATATATAAAACTATTTACGTGTAGATTTTAGATATTTTTTATTTATTCTTTATAGTGGCTATGGTGTACACAAATATAAAGGTAATATGTTAAATTATCTTTCATAATGACATGTGTGAATATGTTAAATGCAAACTTAGAATATTATTTTACATTATTTTTCATAATAGTAAAGGTGGATAATTTATAAATTCATTAGGACATATTTTAAATTATCATTCATAATGGTAGATGTAGGCAATTTTCTTTGAGCTTAGACATGGCTAATTTAGGTACAAAAGTTAGAAGATTATTTTAAATTATCATTCATAATGACCAAGCTGGTTAATTTAGACGTAATGCTAGGGTGTTATTTTAGATTATATTTTATAATAGCCAATGTGGGTAATTTAGATGCAAATTTAGAGGTTATTTTGAATTATTTTCATAATAACATATGTGGATAATTTATATATAAATATAGGGGGTTATTTTAAATTATATTTTATAATGGCAAAGGTGGGTAATTTACATGCAAAATTAAGGATTACTTTATGTTTTTTTCATAATGGCAGTGGTGGGTAATTTTCTTAATATATTACAATAGATCCAATGGCTATTATTACTGATGATGATTAGAGTATACCAAATCAAATGCTAGATGTTTCTGATTATTATGAGAATTTCTAGGATTTATATTTTTTCTTAGCGCGTCTAGTGAGAATTAACGTGGTGCCTCCATTGGAGCCTCTAATTAGTAATAGTAAGATTGATACTTGTTCTAATTGTTTTTATTATGACTGTGTGTAATGGATCGCCACAGTTTATGTGTGGAAAGGTGGCACCTTATCACCACAAATAAAATTTTATTTGTGATGCAACTCATCCTCACATCTATATTACAGCGCCAAAACTTTGCCTCGCAAAATGATTTTTTATAAAATTTGATCGGATGTATTGTATTAATAATTTCATATAAAAAACATAGTGTTTGTGTGGAAAATATCTATCATGGCAAGTCATGTTATAAATAAGAATCAATTTGTGGAACAGCAAATGTTGTGGCAAACAATTTATCATTATCATCCTTGTTGTATTGACAAAAATGGCTCAACAAATGTATTTATATGGCTCACTAAATATTGAGCAATTTATTTCAACATCATGAGAAAATTTAATTCCAACATCCCAAGAAAAAAATATTATCCAACATCATGAGAAAAGTGTTCCAACATAAGGAAAATGTCACAGACTTAGGAGAAAATGGTATTTATTTGAAATAATAAGGCTACAAATTAAATTAGAACACAAATTTAAAAAAAAGACAAATGACAAATTTTATCCCTAGGCCAACGATAAAAAGAAAAAAAAGCTTCACTAGTGGATATGAAAAAGATAGAAACGATTATTGATGACAAGAGTTATAATAATGAAACATTTATAAGAAAAAGAAAAATATGAATAAAGAGAAAAAAAGGTAGTGTTTGGTTCACTCACTAGCAATGTAAATTGTGAACGGTATGGGAAAATAGATTGCCAGGGGAAGGAGGGGAGTTGTTATGGTTTGGCGTGGTAACGTTATTGTGAAGCATGGGGAACATGAGCCGCAGTGGTCGATAATGTGATATCGTTCATGAAGGAAAGGAATCAACGGTGACTCAGAAAAGCTCTCCGTTGATTCGGAAAAGCTCTCCTCAGGACGCCCGTCCGTCCGGGCGTGGTTTTTCTGTGCTACGGACCAGCCCAATACACCTGCGAGTAGCTAGTCGTAGGCCAACATAACCGGTCCCAAGCCCGGGTAAAGAAGGAGGGAGTGTTAAGGTCTGGCGAACCAACAGTAAAAAAAACAGCCACTCTCGTGGATTTGAAACCCACAAGAGATTCGTTGTGGCATAACCCTCTTAGCGACGCGCTACATCGGAACCCGGGTGTGGTGTTAAATGGGCAAGGGCCGGGTCGTCATCCTCTTAGTGGTGCGTCATATCGTGACCCGGGTACGATGAAAAATGAGCAAGGGTCGGGCTGTCGCAACCTTAGTGGCGCGCTACATCTACGCCCGGGTGTAGTAAAAAATGAGCAAGGGTCTTCGCACTTCCCTCGATGGGTGCGAAGGGTAAGGAAGCTAGCCGAGCCAACTAGGATTCGTCTAGGTAGCTAGAACGTAGGGTCCCTGACAGTAAGCTAAGAGAGCTAGTCGATGCAGCAATTAGAAGGCGTGTAAATATTCTATGCGTTCAGGAGACTAAATGGAAGGGCCAGAAGGCGAATGAGGTGGAGGATACTGGCTTCAAACTTTGTTACACGGGGACAACATCGGGTAGGAATGGTGTAGGCATCTTGATCGATAGGAGCCTTAAGGATGGAGTCGTTGATGTTAGAAGGCAAGGCGACTGAATTATCTTGGTCAAGCTGATAGTTAGAGATTCGGCTCTGAATGTGATCAGTGCCTATGCCCCTTAGGTAGGTCTTAGCGAGGACGCCAAGAGGCAGTTTTGGAAAGATCTTGATAGCATGGTTAGTACCATGTCTATCAACGAGAAACTCTTTATAGGAGGAGACCTCAACGACCACGTTGGTGCGACTAATGTAGGTTTCGAGCGGGTGCACGGGGGGTTCGGGTATGGTAGTAGGAATCAAGAGGGGGAGGATGTTTTGAACTTCACGCTGGCCTATGACTTGTTGATAGCGAACACCCTCTTTAGGAAGAGAGAATCTCATCTAGTAACCTTTCGTAGTGGACAACACTCGAGCCAGATCGACTTTATCCTTGCAAGGAGGGAGGATAGACGTGCTTGCTTTGATTATAAGGTGTTACCTGGGGAGTGTGTTGTCCCTCAACATAAGCTTGTGGTGGCGGACTTTCACTTTCGGGTACGTGTCCACCGGGACAAACGGGCCAAGATTGCGAGAACGAAGTGGTGGAAGCTTAGAGGGGAAGCAGCGCAAACGTTTAAGGAGAGGATGCTAGATGAGGGGCCTTAGGAAGAAGGAGAAGATGCCAACGACATGTGGCTAAAGATGGCAACATGTGTCCGGAAGGTGGCTTCGAAAGTGTTTGGCGTGAGTAGGGGAGGCAAACAGAAAGCGAAAGACACATGGTGGTGGAATGACGAGGTGCAAAGAGCTATTAGGGAGAAGAAGGAGTGTTTCAAGCGTCTCCACCATAACAAGAGTGTAGACAACATCGAGGGCTATAAAATAGTAAAGAGGGTTGCAAAGCGAGCTGTGAGTGTAGCAAAAGGTTAAGCGTATGATGGCCTTTATCAGCGGCTAGGCACAAAGGAAGGGAAGAAGAACATTTATAGGATGGCTAGAATCCGCGAGATGAAGACAAGAGACATCAACCAAATAAAATGCATCAAGGATGGGACAGATCAACTTCTGGTGAAGGATGAGAAGATCAAGGACAGATAGAGAGAGTACTTCGACAAGCTATTTAATGGGGAGAATGAGGGTCCTACCCTTGAGTTGGACGACTCATTTGACGATACCAACAGACGCTTTGTGAGGAGAATTCAGGAGGCAAAGATCGGAGAGGCTTTGAAGAGGATGAATGAAGGTAAAGCGATGGACCCTGATGGTATCCCTATTAAGGTGTGGAGATACCTAGGTGCTAGAGCGATAGTATGGTTAACTAAGCTTTTTAACCTTATTTTTCGGTCTAAAAAGATGCCTGAAGAATGGAGGAGAAGTATATTAGTATCTATCTTCAAGAACAAGGGAGATGTTCAAAGTTGTACTAACTACCATGGGATTAAGTTGATGAGCCATACGATGAAGCTCTGGGAGAGGGTTATCGAGCATCGCCTAAGGAGAGTGACACATGTGACCCAAAATCAATTTGGGTTCATGCCTGGTAGGTCGATCATGGAGGCGATTTTCTTATTACGATAATTGATGGAGAGATATAGGGAGCAGAAGAAGGACTTGCACATGGTCTTTATTGACCTCGAGAAGACATATGACAAAGTACCGAGAAATGTCGTGTGGTGGGCCTTAGAAAAGCACAAAGTCCTAACTAAGTACGTTACCCTCATCAAGGATATGTACAGGGATGTGGTGACGTTTGTCCGAACATGTGATGCTGACACCAGTGACTTTCCAATTAAAATAGGAATGCATCAGGGATCAGCTTTGAGCCCTTATTTATTTTCTTTGGTGATGGATGAGGTCATAAGGGACATACAAGGTGATATCCCTTGGTGTATGCTCTTTATTGATGATGTGGTGCTAGTTGACGACAGTAGGGCGGGGGTTAATATGAAGTTAGAACTATGGAGGCACACGTTAGAGTCAAAAGGGTTCAGACTTAGTAGGACTAAGACCGAGTACATGAGGTGCGATTTCAGCGTGACTAGGCATGAGGAGGGAGACATTAGCCTCGATGGATAAGTGATGGCCAATAAGGATACTTTTTGGTATTTAGGGTCGATGCTACAAAAGGATGGAGACATTGATGAAGATATTAGGCATATAATTTCAGCCGGCTGGTTGAAATGGCGTCAAGCTTCTGGCGTTCTCTGTGACAAAAGGATGACTCAGAAGCTGAAAGGTAAGTTCTATAGGATGGCGATTCATCCGACGATGTTATACGGTGCTGAATGTTGGCCTACAAAAAGATGACATGTCTAGCAATTGAGTGTAGCAGAGATGCATATGTTGCGTTGGTGTTGTGGGCACACAAGGATGGATAGAGTCCAGAACGACGATATTCGGGATAGGGTTGGGGTGGCACCAATTGAGGAGAAATTGATTCAACATCGGTTAAGATGGTTTGGACATGTCTAATGGAGGCCTCCTGAGGCGCCGGTGCGTAGTGGAGTTCTAAAGCGGGCCGATAATGTAAAGAGCGGTAGAGGTCGACCTAAACTAACTTGGGATGAGTCCGTTAAGAGAGATTTTAAGGAGTGGAATATCTCCAAGGATTTAGCTATGGACAGGAGCGCTCGGAGATTGACAATCAACGTGCCTGAACCGTGACCTCTTTTTGTCTTATGTCTTTTATGTCCCTTTATGTGTCTCCCTGTTTCTCGTCTCTTTTGGGTTTCATCTCTAGCATATCCTAACTTGCTTGGGACAAAAGACTATGTTGTATTGCCGTTGGGGATTCGTGAACGCTTCGCCTCTTTTAAGAAGCTCATGCACCACACCTCGCCCTTCCCTCTCTAGGCCCCAGGCTTCCTTCTAGTCTCCCACTTTACCGTGTCGCTTACTTAGTCTCCAGGCTTCCTTCAAGTTCTGAGTGGGCGGCGAGCATGTGGTGGGCATTGGGTGGGGGATGGAGGAGGAAGAGGAGGAGCGGCTATAGATTTGGGAGCGCAAAGGCAGAGGCGGGGATGTGGGGAAATCCTGCAAGGCGAGGACGAAGAGGACGGGGAGGGGACTGGCAGCGACCGTGTGGGTGCTAATCACGGCGGACTACTCCGTGGTGATGCACTAGACCCTGCGTCAGGAGAACAAGACCGTGCCGAGGAGCCACCTCCACCGCGGGGCGCGTCGTCGCGGGGGACCATGCCCGCCCGACTTGTCATCGGGAGCCACGGAGCCACGCCGCCGCCTATCCACTGGCATCCCCACTGCGCCAATCCGCAGCGTCGAGCTCCGCGTCAACGAGTCTCCATCTGTCCGAGCAGCAAGTAGATGTTGCACATAAAAACACATGTTGCAAGCGTATGTTTCAAGTGTTTTAAATGTTTTAGAGGTATGTTGCAAGTTTCATGCGGATGGTGCAAAAGTAGATCGAGATGTTTCATATGTTATAATGGTTGTACACGTATGTTGCAAGCGTATGTTCCAAATATTTCATCTGTTCTTCCGACATATGTTCTAAGTGTATTTATTTGGATGTTGCATATGTTTTTCACATATGTTGCAAGTGTTTTATTTGGATGTTGCATATGTTTTACAATGGTTCTTAGGTGTTTTTGCAAGTGTTTCGGATACATGTTTCAAGTGTTTCATCTATCTTCAAACGTATGTTGTAAGTGTTGTATCTCAATGTTTCAATCGAGTGTTGCATCTTCCTCCTTGCTTTCCTATTGCCTCGCTTTGGTGTCTCCTCCTCCCAGCGCTGTCTGGGCATTCGCCACGCCCCTTCCCCTCTTCTCTTGATGCTGCGGACGTTCATAGCGACGCAGGCCCCGTGTGAGCACATGAAACAGCGCGGAAACGACGGCACGATAGAAAATGGCCATAGGCCTACGAGGCTATGCAAGTGGGTGATGTAAGATAGTATGTACTAGTCTATAATAATAATAATTTATTCAGGGCGGTCGGGTGGATGAAAGATCATGTGAGCCGTGCGCGCTGTCACCCGACGAAATCATCCTATATTTGGAGCAGCGTTCCCTGTCTGATTACGGCCTGACCGTAACCAAACACAGAGTATCGTCTTCCATTCTCCTCCGTGGGCCGCTTTCCCTTGCGAACCACCGGTGTCATGCGCGTGCACCTTCAGAAAAAGAAATAAGAAAGAAAAATCGGCCCAATAGCCCAGGAAGAATCGCTCTCCTGAATCGATGAAATTCACCACCAAGTGTTTCTTTCTTCTCCCGTTCACCGCACCTGGCCCGAGACCGAGACACGCCGGACCGCCGCCGCCCTATTCCCAGCTGCCCAGGTCTCGTCGGGCTCGAGCCCTTTGCCGGCGACGAGCACTCACCACACCAGGTATGCCTGCCCCTTCTGTTCCCTTCCGTGCAAAACTGAGCACCCGAACGGCCGAACCCTAATTTAAGCTATTTGGCTATCTGTATTCGATCGGATCTGTTCTCATCACAAGTGTATGCATGTATTATGCCTACTAGCTTGGTTTTTTTGGTAAAATTTGTTGGGTGTACACCCATGACCTTGCCCCTGCTGCGTGCTAGAGTAGCCGATTGGATTTTGTTGGTAGTGGAGCTGGCAATTCAAGTCTTTTTCATGTCTTTCTGCTACTTTAATTTGGCTAGATAGATGTGGTTTCAGGGTGCTTGATTATGGCTCAGGTTTAGGAATTTGTGTGAAAATCAGCGTGATTATCCAGACTTGGTCTTGTATCTACTGGTTGAGGGTTAATTATCCCCTGTACTGGTGTCTGGTGGTTAGATATCTCCTATGATTCCCTGGTTAATTGAAGCATTCCCGTTTTGTGGGACGTTGATTCATTGGTGTTACTATCTTTTAATTCTAACTAGGCAGCGTTGAAATTTCCTATGACTGAAAGTATTAAGTGATGTGTTTCGATTTAGTGATCTCTCGATGATAATTTCTGTGCTTCTGTGTCAAACTTCCACTTACAGGAACTAGATAATTGATCTTCAGCATTCCTGTTTTGTGGGACATTGATTCATTGGTGTTACTATCTTTTAATTCTAACTAGGCAGCGTTGAAATTTCCTATATCTCAAAGTATTAAGTGATGTGTTTCGATTTAGTGATCTCTCGATGATAATTTCTGTGCTTCTGTGTCAAACTTCCACTTACAGGAACTAGATAATTGATCTTCACTAAATTGATAATTTCTTGCAAGTATCAAACCGGGTTATGCTCTTCTCCTTTCTGAGTGTGTAGTTTTGTTGCTGCCAATTTTATAGCAATTTAAGGCTGTTAATGGAATATATGCTTGTTTTTCCAGATGCTGCATTATTTAGTCTGATGCGTAATTGAAGGATTTCCCCTTTTGTTCTGGCTGATTCTTAGCTCATTTTCTATCGGTACCTTAATGTTTGTTATGTTGGTATGTAGGGAGTAACCATGTCTTCTTCAATGGAATCATCATACCTTCCTGCTACAACTGAGTCATTAGCCAAGGCTCAAGAGGCTAAGGATGCTTCAGAGTCCATTTCAATCCTTTACCGTGTCATTCAGGACCCATCTTCTTCTGCTGATGCACTGAGAACAAAAGAAGTTGCAATTACAAATCTTACAAACTACCTCACTAAAGAGAACAGAGCTGAGGAGCTGCGTAATCTTTTGACCCAGCTCAGGCCATTTTTCGCAGTTATTCCTAAGGCAAAGACTGCAAAAATTGTCCGTGGAATAATTGATGCTGTCGCCAAGATACCTGGAACATCTAGTCTTCAGATTTCACTCTGCAAGGAAATGGTGGAATGGACCCGTTCAGAGAAGCGTACTTTCCTCCGGCAGCGTGTAGAGGCGAGGTTGGCGGCTCTCCTGTTAGAGAATCAGGAGTATACTGAAGCACTTACCCTCCTTACTAGTCTTATCAAGGAAGTCAGGAGGCTTGATGACAAGTTACTTCTTGTGGACATTGACCTTCTGGAAAGCAAGCTCCACTTTTCCCTGAGAAACCTGCCAAAGGCCAAAGCCTCCCTAACTGCTGCTAGAACAGCAGCAAATGCCATTTATGTTCCACCTGCCCAGCAAGGCACTATTGATCTCCAGAGTGGAATCCTCCATGCTGAAGAAAAGGATTACAAGACTGCTTACAGCTACTTCTTTGAAGCATTTGAAGCTTTCAGTGCACTGGAGGACCCGAAGGCCATCTTCAGCCTGAAGTACATGCTGTTGTGCAAGATAATGGTTAACCAAGCTGATGATGTTGCAGGGATAATCTCATCTAAGGCTGGCCTAAAATATCTGGGTCCTGATGTTGATGCTATGAAGGCTGTTGCTGATGCATACTCTAAAAGATCTCTCAAGTATTTTGAAACTGCCCTTCGTGATTACAAGTCCCAGCTGGAGGAGGACCCTATTGTCCACAGGCATCTTTCTTCTCTGTATGATACACTCCTGGAGCAGAATCTCTGCAGGCTGATTGAGCCCTACTCAAGGGTGGAGATTGCGCATATAGCGGAGATGATTGAATTGCCGGTCGACCATGTTGAGAAGAAGCTGTCGCAGATGATCCTCGACAAGAAATTTGCTGGGACTCTAGATCAAGGTGCTGGCTGCCTCATTATCTTTGAGGATCCCAAGACGGAGGAAATCTTCCCTGCCACTCTCGAAACCATTTCGAATGTCGGGAAGGTTGTGGACAGCCTTTACATGAGGTCGGCCAAGATCATGGCTTGAAAGCAGCTAGTCTTACCTGTTTGCTCTGATTTCATTTTCAGTTCTGTCGATGCCCTCAGACATTTAGTCCTTCATCATTATTTGACAGTTTATTGTGCATGTTGCCTCTCAATTTAGTTCAACAAAACATACTATCTTGCTTGCTACATACTGCTAAGAACAAGACAGTTTGCTGTTTCTGCGTGGTGAAAGTACTGTGAACACTTGCTGGTCCCAAGCATAAATTATGCTTATTGTGCTATTGCGATATTATTGGCCCAATGCCGGGCTGCCTTACTCTTTAGTTTTTACAGCTACAGGTTCATACGACCAAAGGCTGACTATTTTTATGATTGAATGAGTTATTCATGTATTGATCTTTTAATATCAGCGTGCAGAGTCGTATGTTGTCGTGTGCATTGATTAATCTACTATGTTATCGAAATGCATGTCTGTAGCTCCACTATGGCCTGTGGTCGCCATATGAATCCATCCAGGTTACGTTACAGGGCTTCCATATATCTGAATAGAGGAGGTTTCATGGTTCCTGCTCATGCTGCCAATAACTGTTTAATAAGTGATTACTGTTTAAACTACCAGGCCATCAGTGGGAGTTCCACACTGAAGGCTGAAGAACACGATCACGCTAAAAGGTTTAGCGGGGAATGCCATGTATGCGACCGTGTTGCTATGAAGTGTGAACTGTTGATAGCACCCAGGTTACACCAGCCAGCAGACAACGTCCTAGTAGAAGAATTAACACTGAATTATTTAATGAAAATGTTTAAGAATCTTCTAAATTTTACCAGAATTTCGCCGGCACTCTCACCCCGTCAGCGTGACAACAATTTTACGCCCAGCTAAAGCTTGACAGCAAACCAAGAAAGAACCAAACAACAAACGCATTACCAAATGAAACGGCGCCCCGACAGGGAGATGCTCAGGTCATGGGTTTCTCGAGCAGCGCCGACACGTACCACTCGTTCCTCTCAGCGCCGAGGTCGAGCTTCCGGCCGGCCTTCCACCGGAGGCGGCGGAAGCCGACGCGGTCGAAGATGGGCACGTAGGTGGCGTTGAGCTGCGGGCCGAGGCAGAAGAAGTGGTCGAGCCAGAAGACGCCGCCGGGCCTGAGCACCCGGTAGATGTCGAAGAGCGTGGACTCGAGCACGGCGTCGGGCACCCAGTTGCTGAGCACGTTCATGGAGTGCACGATGTCCAGCACGCCGTCCGCGAAGGGGAGCCGCTGCATGAGCGTCAGCTGCAGCGGCACGAGGCCCCGGGAGGCGACGAAGCGGTTGAAGGGCGCGTCCAGGTCCAGCGTCGTGGTCACCACCGTCACGTTCCGCTCCCGCATGCGCGCCGCGAACGTGCCCGTGCCGCCGCCGATGTCCAGCCCGATCCGCACCATGCCGGGCGGCCGGGACCGCAGCACGCTGTCGACGCTGAACCCCGGCCCGCCGTTGTCGGTCTGCCACCGCCGCCGCTCCTTCCCCTCCAGGTCGAAGCAGTCCTTGCAGAAGTAGGACCCGCCCCTGGTGCGCGCGCGCTGCACCAGGCACGTGTAGTTCTTGCACGTGTACGGCGCCCACCGCACGGTGGTGTCCGGCGGGACGGACCACAGGCTCCGCGGGAGCGGCGCGGGCTCCACGTACCTCGCCGGTTCCCTCGGCCTGCAGCGGCGGCGGGGCAGCGGCTCGCACCCCTTGAGCGCCAGCTGCAGCGCGAGCGCGTCGTCGTCGGGGCACTCATCGCTGACGTTGTACGTCATGTACTGCGCCAGCTCCTCCTGGAAGTTGCGGCAGGCGAATCCCAGCCCCGGGAACAGCTCGTCGGTGCCGAAGTTGGCGTGGAAGCCGAGCGGCAGCCGGTGGGGCTCGATGGCGAGCTTGAGCTCGCCCTGGGGCTCCTCGGGCCAGCCGCCGAAGTCCCTGGCCTCCGGCGTGTCCCCGTGCACGGCGCCCAGGCCCGCGAGCACGGACTCGAGGAGGTACGACGACGCGTTGCACTGCGCCCGCAGCGCCGCGAGCTCCGCGCGGGCCCCGGCCAGCGCGGCGCGCGTGGCGTTGAGGTCCCGCAGCAGCGCGGCCGAGTCCCACAGGTGGATCCGCGGCGCGGACGCCGGGATGTGCACGGACAGCGACGCGCCGGAGAAGAGGTAGACGGAGACGAGGTTGGTGGCGATGACGACCAGCAGGATCTTGAGCTTGGCGCGCCGAGGCGCCGGCCGCGCCGCCGCCCGGTGCCCGTGGGCATTGGCGGTAGCGGTGCCACCCATCCCCTCGTCGATAGTGTGCTGCTGCGATGAGTGGCCCCGGTGCTTGGCCGCGTACATAGCGGCCGCGCGCGAGCGCCGGCGAGCGGCGACAGCTAGCTAGCAGCGACGATCGATCAGTTCACTATACGCCGATCAACAATTCGACATGCGGGATGGTTTTTCCAGATGTGAAGTGCAGCTGTGCTACGCGTGTGTTTGACTTTGGATATGTGTTTGCATGTGTTCGTGGATTGCAGATTACACATCATCTTGCTTTGCTTTGCTTTGCGAGGAGAAAAGCGGACAATTTTGCTTCGCAAGTCAAAACTGTGCTACGCTCTTGTTCATGGGATGTAGCTACCGCTCGGGGAGCGAGCTGTGTGGCCGACTTGTGGGCCCTCCAGCGCAGCGATTATTTAGCGGATACGTCATAGGCGTACGCGTCCTCGGGCACTGCTCTGCGGCATAGAAAACGGAAATTTGCCATTGGTGGGGGTTAAAGAGCACTCCGTACATAACATTGGCAGTTCATTTCTCGTGAGTCCGAACTTGCTCGAGTCTGGCAATAAAAAAAGGAGTCTCTAAATATCGGATGACTCCGTCAAGTAACAGCGTGCACAGCCCGCATGATCTTTCAACACCCGATCTACTTTTAAAATATCCAGATGCAACACTTGCAACGTACGTTTAGAGGCAGATAAAACACTTGAAACATGTATCTAAAACACTTACAAAACAACTAAAAAACACTTAAAAACATTATAAAACATACACAACATCCATATAAATTACTTGCAACATATGTCTCAAACATATGCAACATCCAAACAAAACACTTGCAACACATTTGGAAAAACAGATGAACAATTTGGAACAGACACTTGCAACATATGCAACATCAGCGTGGAACACTTGTAACATACCTCTGAAACACTTGAAACGTACGCTTTGCAATGTGCGTTTTCAAGTGCAACATTTACTTGCTGCTCGAACAAATGGAGGCTCATCTACGCGGAGCTCGACGCTATCGAGTGGCGCAGTGGGGGATGCCAGCGGGTGGGCCGCAGTGCGGCCCCGCGAGTGGCTGCGCTGCTCCTGGTGACAGGGCGGGCGAGTACAGTCCCTCGCGGCGACGTGTCCCTACGGTGAAGGTGGTTCCTCGACATAGTCTGTGCCCTCCCTGTGCTAGGTCCAGTGCATCACCGCGGAGCAAGCCGCCACGATTAGCACCCGCGCGGCTGCTGCTAGACCCCTCCACCTCCTCTTCGTCCTCGCCCTGCAGGTTTTGCCCTCCATCCCTGCCTCTACCTTGCGCTCCCAAATATATAGCCGCTCCTCCTCTTCCTCCCCCTTCCCCTTCCCCTTCCCCTACCCAATGCCCACCATACGCTCGTCGTTCACCCAGAACCGGAAGGGCCTGAGGACCCCTATCAATAGCAGTAGCCCAGCAGTAGCACCACCAAGCGGCACGGGAGAGTGGGAGACTAGAAGAAATCCTGGATCCCTAGAGAGGGGAGGGCGGGTGGGGGGCGAGGAGTGGTGCAAGAGCTTCTCAAAAGAGGTGAAGCTTTCACGAGTCCCTAGTGGTTACAGTTGCCTTAAAATAGTTATGCCTACAACTAGCTACTCGCATGAAGGCGTATTGGGTTGGTCCGCAGGCCAGAAAGGTCACGTCTTGACAGACAAACGTCCTGAGGAGAGCATTTCTGATACAAAAATTGTCTGTATCTTACCAAGAAATTGTAGCAGTAATGCAGTTAGATCAGAGAGCGTCATCCTTCATTGAGATTGTTATTTTATTAAATTTTATTAAGCCTAAACTTTTTTTTTGAACTTGGCTGATTCATTACTCAGCTGACAAATCGTCAGACACAATTACAAATACATCATCAGGGATGGTACTCGTGATTAGCGCCTCTTCTTCAATGCAGCTGTAACCTAAACCCGCCAAAGCATGGGCAGCTCTATTACCATCTCTACCTAGAAAGTTACAGACAAAAGCATTAAAATTGGACCTAGCTAATGACTTAAGTTCCTCAATCAGTCCTCCTTCCGGCCGAGTATCAAAGCCTTTAGCCTGTACAGCTTGCTGAACATTCAGTGCATCAGTCTCCAGTATTAACTTGCCGATGCCCAAATCACTCGCCACCTGGACTCCTTGCAAGCAGGCGACCAGTTCAGAGTGGAAAGCACTTAGTGCATTGTTGATCTTCCCTCGGCCTGTCAACACCACATCTCCATCATGGTCTCGGATCAAAAATCCCCAGCTTCCAGCCCTGGTTTCCTTGATAAATGATCCATCGCAATTGAGCTTCAGAAAATCCTCCGGTGGCTTACTCCATTTCACTCTTGACACCGAATTCTGTGGCTTTGGAGCACACTGAGACTGAGATGTCTCATTAGCATAGATTCTGATTGCCCGTGCGAGTTCCTCAGCTCGTCGGCCTCGACCTTCTTCCCGGAAAGCGTTCCGGTTAGTCCAAAAAAACCACAAAGTGATGACCATCAGGGTAGCCATCTCCTCTTTCTCCGACAGGATGACTGAGACAGCCTCCATGGCTGAAAATTGTGCAGCTAATCTCTGTCTTCTGTCTTCTAAAGCCAGCAGGTTCCAGACTTGCTTGGCGAGCTTGCATTTAAAGAAGAGGTGGCCCCCATCTTCATTGTCTCTTCCACATACCGGGCAGCAAGGGTCTATTTCCATGCCACGATGGACAAGCTTGCAGCGAAGGGGTTGGCTATCATGCGCCATACGCCAAAGAAAGTGTTTCACTTTGTTTGGACCGTTAAGGCTCCAAATCTTCTTCCAGATCGGATCTACTTGTTGCCTGCTTCCACCTTGAGCAGCCTTGCAATTGCTATTTTTGATAAAATCATCTCTGCATATTTTGTACGCGTTGCGGACGCTGAACTTGCCATGCTTGTCAAAATGCCAGGCCAATATATTATCCCGTCCTTCAAACACAGGGATCGCTAAGATGATCTGTTGATCTTCTTCCCAAAAGAGCTCCTTGACCAACTCCACATCCCAATCACCAGTCATAGGATTGATCAGTTCATCTACATCAGTCACCAAATTTGTCCCCCTAGGCATGATGGGCCTTCTAGATTGGTCCCTCGGGAGCCAAGGATCACTCTATATTTTCAAACATTTGTCGTCCCCAACTCTCCATATCATTCCTTTTTTCATCAGCTGAACACCTCTCAATATACTCCGCCAGGTATATGACATGCCTGACTTTGATTTAGCATCCAGTACTGTAGAGTTGTTGTAGTACTTTGCTCGCAAGATACGTGCACATAGCGACTCTGGCCGCTCCCATAGTCTCCAAGCCTGTTTTGATAACATAGCAAGGTTGAAAGGAACAGCCAAAAAGACATTGGTCGGGGGAAAAGGAGAAAAAAAAGTAAAGAAACTTCGCAGAAAGAACATAGAACGGGCGAGCACTATGTGCGTCCAATTGATTTTAGCAGGCCAACATCTCAGCAGCCCATGTATACAAAGCTTTACAAAGGAGAGACACGGCCAGTGGCGGATCTACGCTTAAGCTGTGGGGCCACCTGGCCTCACAGGTTTTACCACAACATATTAACCCCTCTACATAACACTTGTTAATTACCTTGCAATTAATTGATCATGTACATATCTGTCGGTGTTCGGACCGAGGGGGGTCCTAAGCCAACGAGTAAATACTGCGTGACTCTTTCCTGGATGGTGATGCAAGGAGAACACACGGGGGTTTATCCTGGTTCGGGCAAAAGAAGGCCCTACGTCCAGCGGGGGGGGGGAGAGGTTTGTATTTCCTTGCACCGAGGTGCTCGTGTAGGGGTTACAAGCAGGCGAGAGAGGGTGTCGAGCCCAAGTCTCAAAGAAAAAAAGGAGAAAGGCGGTTGCTTGAGATGTTGATCTCTTGCTTTTCGTTGTTCGTTCGGGTGGTTGGTTGTTTCGTCTTCTTTTTGTTCGTCTGTTCGTTGGTTGGTTCGTTCGTCCGCCCCCCTCTATCGAACCCTGGCCTACCCTTTTATAAGGCGAGAGGAGGCCAAGCCAAGGGGAGCCTTGAGGTGATGCTTTGTCGATTCCTGTTGAGTTGACTGTAGCGACGTGCCTTCGGAATGGCCGGCCATCCCTGGGTACCCTGACGTTGTGGGAGACAAGATGGCGAAATGACCCAGAGCGCCATGCCATACCGTCCTTCGAACTAAGCCGAGCGTCGAAGCTGGGTCGAGGTCGGGTCGAGGTTGGATGGATAAGGCCGAATCCCTGATATCGCGGGGAACGGACCTTGTCTTATCCTCCCTCGAGGGTGATTGATGGTGAACAGTGTGCGGTAAGGTGGGTACAGTGACGGGTTTCACCTCCCATCATGGGATGGGCGGTAAAACAGTGAGACTCGACGTGGGTATTGTTCCCACGTTGGTCCATGCCGCAGCCATGCCGGTAGGTGGTAGTAGGTACCCGCATTGAATGCTATGGCTTTCGTCCTGGGGTAGGTAAAGAAAACGCGTTGAGGAGCCGGGACGCGGTCGAGGCACCCCGTCGAGCGGGCCTCGTATGAGTCGGAGCCGGGGCGCGGTCGAGGCGCCCCGTCGAGCGGGCCTCGTACGAGTCGGAGCCGGGGCGCGGTCGAGGCGCCCCGTCGAGCGGGCCTCGTACGAGTCGGAGCCGGGGCGTGGTCGAGGCGCCCCGTTGAGCGGGCCTCGTACGAGTCGGAGCTGGGGCGCGGTCGAGGCGCCCCGTCGAGCGGGCCTCGTACGAGTCGGAGCCGGGGCGCGGTCGAGGCGCCCCGTCGAGCGGGCCTCGTACGAGTCGGAGCCGGGGCGCGGTCGAGGCGCCCCGTCGAGCGGGCCTCGTACGAGTCGGAGCCGAGGCGCGGTCGAGGCGCCCTGTCGAGCGGGGCGCGTGATACTCGGCCGAGGTGGGCTATCTTTCATTGCGGTTTCGGTTATGTTAGTGTTTTGGCGATAGCTGTGGGTACCCCCGTACTGTTGGTACCGACAGTAGCCCCCGAGCCTTTGGGTGAGTGTGTGATCACTCTCCCAGAGGTTGGTCAGAACTGGAGTTGTGGCGTCGTGATTTTTTCCGGTGGGGGCGCGCGAGCGCACCCGCCGGGTGTAGCCCCCGAGGCCTCGGTGGAGTATGGAGACTCCTCCGAGGTCTTGTACGCGTTTGATTGGGGAACGTTTCGTTGCGGTCAAGCCCCCGAGCCTCGCGCACGCGAGGTCAATCAGGGTCCCGGCCGTCTTTCGCTGTGCGACCCTCGCGCTCCTTTTTCGAAAAAAGGAGGAGGGGTGGAGAATGTCGTACTACCCTCGTTTGGGCCTGAGTTACGACTATCTCCGGTGAGCTGCTAGCGGGTGAATTCGAGTGAGAACCCGTGCCCCGTTCGTTAGGGGTCGGCTAGTGGCCCGGAGGCGCCCTCAAAAATGCCAAGAAGTGGTCGTGTGGATCTCGATTCCCTTCGACAGGATTCGAGGGCTCGATGCCTCCCCCGGAGGGATTCCTACCACAACCTTCTCCTTCGGCCTCGAATACGTCCTGGGGTGCCTCAAGATCACGGCTCGAGCCCTTGGCCATGTACGGGTGCACCCTGGGTCGTCCCTAACTCT
This sequence comes from Saccharum hybrid cultivar R570, assembly GCA_038087645.1. Classification (NCBI taxonomy): domain Eukaryota; kingdom Viridiplantae; phylum Streptophyta; class Magnoliopsida; order Poales; family Poaceae; genus Saccharum; species Saccharum hybrid cultivar. Next base: position 729,011 of record JAQSUU010000509.1, read on the forward strand.
GTTGCTCGAGGGCAGCTGTCGAACCCCGTTCGAGGGCCAGCTTTCGCTCCCTCGAGACTTATTGCGGGCTTCGCACCCATTTTTGTGGTCAGGACCCCGAGCCTCGCACGCACGAGGTCGATCAGAGTCCCGGCCGTCTTTCGTGACCCTCACGCTCCTTTTTAGAGAAAAGGAGGAGGGGTGGAGAACGTCGTACTACCCTCGTTTGGGCCCGAGTTCCGACGATCTCCGGTGAGCTGCTAACGGGAGAATTCGAGTGAGAACCCGTGCCCCGTTCGTTAGGGGTCGGCTAGTGGCCCGGAGGCGCCCTCAAAAATGCCAAGAAGTGGTCGTGTGGATCTCGATTCCCTTCGACAGGATTCGAGGGCTCGATGCCTCCCCCGGAGGGATTCCTACCACAACCTTCTCCTTCGGCCTCAAATACATCCTGGGGTGCCTCGAGAGCGTGGCTCGAGCCCTTGGCCATGTACGGGCACACCCCGGGTCGTCCCTAACTCTGTTGCTCGAGGGCAGCTGTCGAACCCCGTTCGAGGGCCAGCTTTCGCTCCCTCGAGACTTATTGCGGGCTTCGCACCCATTTTTGCGGTCGGGATCCCAAGCCTCGCACGCACGAGGTCGATCAGAGTCCCGGCCGTCTTTTGCGACCCTCACGCTCCTTTTTCGAGAAAAGGAGGAGGGGTGGAGAACGTCGTACTACCCTCGTTTGGGCCCGAGTTCCGACGATCTCCGGTGAGCTGCTAACGGGAGAATTCGAGTGAGAACCCGTGCCCCGTTCGTTAGGGGTCGGCTAGTGGCCCGGAGGCGCCCTCAAAAATGCCAAGAAGTGGTCGTGTGGATCTCGATTCCCTTCGACAGGATTCGAGGGCTCGATGCCTCCCCCGGAGGGATTCCTACCACAACCTTCTCCTTCGGCCTCGAATACGTCCTGGGGTGCCTCGAGAGCGCGGCTCGAGCCCTTGGCCATGTACGGGCGCACCCCGGGTCGTCCCTAACTCTGTTGCTCGAGGGCAGCTGTCGAACCCCTTTCGAGGGCCAGCTTTCGCTCCCTCGAGACTTATTGCGGGCTTCGCACCCATTTATCACGTACCTGGGGATATTCCGTTGGCCGAGTGCGTTTTTCGGGAGACGAGATCGGCGTGGTAGTGGCATATGGTTACGACGTGGGGAGCGGCCACGTGCCCAGTTCCTGCGAGATATAAGGAAACGGTTAGGTGAGCGCATTTAATGCGGGAAACTGTTCCTACCTTCTCGCGCGGCCGTTGGGCTTCCGTCTGGGCATATAAAGCTAAGGCCTAGGGGTCTACGTTCCCCACCGATCGCTTGCGTCCCTGCAATCCTTTGCCTTAGACATCCCCTGCCACATCGCGTTCTCCGCCCGTTTCGCCGCAGCCACCGCATCCTTTCCTTCCATCCCCCCTTCCGACGACATCGATGGCAGGAAAGAGCCAGATCCTCCCCGCCGATGACTGGGCCGCCTCCTCGGTGACGGAGAGGAGGTTGGAGGAGTTGGTCGAGGACGGGCTGCTGCGGCCGAGGACGAACTTGTTGCAGCCGGAGTGGATGGCGCCGCCCCCTGCCCATCGGGAGCTAGCGCCCCCTGAAGGGTACGTGGTGAGCTTCGTCAGCTTTCATGAGCGGGGGTTCGGCGTGCCGGCGTCGGTCTTCATGCGCGTGCTCCTCCACCACTACCGGGTGGAACTTCATCACCTTTCCCCCAACGCCGTCGCGCAGGCCGCCATCTTCGCGGCGGTCTGCGAGGGCTACCTCGGGGTGGAGCCGCAGTGGAACCTGTGGCTTCACCTTTTCAAGGCCGAGCTCTTCACCAAGAGGGCGGGGGAGAAAGGCGTCCTGTGCGCGGCCCGAGTTGGGAGCTGCGTGCTACAGGTGAGATCGGGTCGGACGGATCTATACATCCCGGCCCGCCTCATCTCCTCGAACAGTGGGTGGCACGAGGGTTGGTTCTACCTCCGCAATGATGAAAATCAGTTGCCGAGGTACACCGGCCGCGTGCTGACTGCTCGAGAGGAGCATTGGTCGTACGGAGTGCCCGAGGCCGAGAAGACGCGCTTGGACCCGCTGCTGGCGGCGCTGCAGCAGCTTCGCCTTCGGGGCCTAACGGCTACGGCGGTGGCCGCGGCCTTCCATCGCCGCAGAGTGATGCCGTTGTGCCGGCGTCGTCTCTGCCTGGACCAGATGACTCCGGAGGCGAACCTGGAGGGTACCCGGATGTCCCACGAATCCCTCACCCTTGAGGAGGTCCTCCGGCGGGCTCGCCGGATGGTCGGGAACTTCAAGGCGGAGGAGGCTAATCAGGTTCCCATGAGGCCTACCGAAGGGTGCGAATCCGTGGTACGTATCTCGGGGCTGAGGTATTGCTATTCTTGTTTTTTTGTGGATTTTGCTGATGAGGTCAAGGCCGGCGTGTAGGATTTGTCGGCGTTGCGGGAAACGCGCCCACCAGTCCCGGAGGACCGGCCCGCCCGGGAGGCTCGACGCTTGCATGCCTCCCAGAAGAAGCAGACCAAGGAGACGGCCAAGAAGCGGGCGGTCCGCAAGGCCAAAGAGGCGGAGGCGTTGAAGAAGCGCCGGCGCCAGCAGACCATGGACGGAGTGTCCCTGTCGCTGTTGCCTTCCGAGACGGTCTCGGGGGAGGACGACGGCAGCAGCGACGAAGATGATGATGCCCTGTCGCGGTATGAGATTGCGACCAGGCTGGGCGACCTTCCCGACATTCGCCCCCTGCTGGAGCCCATCGGGGGGGCGTCCTCCTCGGTCGTCGTGGTCGAGGAGGTCGAGGGGAAGAAGGTGGGGAAGGAAGCCGGGCCCTCGACGGGAGGGGCCGTTTTACCCCGGTCCCGGCGAGAGGGGTCGACGGGGACGCCCGCACCAGCCGAGGCCTCGCAAGCTCCGGCAGGGGCGGAAGCGGTGGTACCGGCGTCGTCATCGGCGGCGGCGCCGACGGGCGTAAGGACCCGAGGCCAGCTGGCCTCGGAAGCACAGAGGTCGCAGGGCGGTGTACCGGCCGGGGCTCCCAGGAGTGCTCGACCTGCTGGTGAGGCCGCCGCGAGGCCACCAGCGGCCGTCCCGAGAGGCTCAAGCCGCGCGGGGTCGAGGTACTTGGTGCCGATTTCTGGGTAAGTATCTCATCTTGGTTGTCCTGCCTTTCCCAAAGTCCGTTGGCCGACAATTCTTCTCACTTCGCAGGCTGAAGCGGAAGGCGGAGCCGATGGGGCCTACCCCTGTGAAGTCGCTGCGAGCCAGCGCCGTTGTCCTCAACCGGACGGCGGAGCAGGACGCGGCCTGGGTCCGTCAGGTCGAGGCCGCGAAAGGGCGCCTGCGACAACGGCAGGGGTCAGCCGACGCCGCGGTGGTTGTCGGCCCGGAGCCTGCCGTCGAGGGGTCCGAACCGGTAAAGGCGGCGGCGCTTGACGTAGTCGAGGCGGGACCCAGGTCATCGGGGACGGCCGAGGCTGCCGTCGCGGTCGCGACGGGCGAGGCACCCGTCCACGACGCGGAGCGGGCGGGTACTGACGTGACCATGGAGGAGGTCGCGTCGGCGTCAGGGCAAGAGACGGCCCGGGCGAGGGGGTCGCGGCCGCAACAAGGCCCGTTGGCAGAGCCAGCGGGCATGGTGGAGGTCGGGGCGGTCGAGCCCCTATCCAGAGCACCGGAAGAAGAAGCGCCGGTTCCGGAGGTGCCAACGGTCGAGGTGCGGGCACCGGCGCCGTCGTCGGTCGAGGCATCGGCTCCAGAAGCGCCGGCGGTCGTAAGTGCCCGCCCTCACGTTCCCCTCAACAACGTCCCCCTAGACAAGGGAAAACAAGCGATGGGGGTCGAGGGGGGTGAGGTCGCGGACCAGGCCGGTGTCGCGACGGCCGTTGGAGAGGTGGATACCGCGGGCGAGGCTGGTCCTTCCGCGGGACCGGGAGACGCCCCGGCCGGGTCATCTTCGTCGTGGCCCGACATCGCCGCGCTGGTGATAGCGCGGGCAGAGACGGAGCAGCTGAGGTGGGGGGGGCCGTCCCTTCAGTTCAGGGACGCTACGAACCCCGACGCCGAGCCCATCTTTGTCTTGAGCGACAAAGACGAAGTGCACCGATAGGAATACCTCGAGGGCGTCCGCCAGCACCTTGTCCGGTTGCTCCGAGTGGCATCCGATGCTGTGCGGAGTATGGGGGATGCCACCGAGGTATGATCGACCCGTCGGCTTTCTTGATGTGTTTTTTCCTCGGATTTGTGACCTTTTCGAATTACGTTCAAGAGCTGAAGGAGTACTCCCGCCGCAAGTCGCTCTTCATCCGGGACGAGAGTGGCGTGTGGGGCGCGATGTCCCAGCAACGGGTCCTGGTCGAGGAGGCCTAGAAACAGCTATCCAATCGGAACGCCGAGATGGCTGAGCTGCGCGTCGCATACGCCGTGGTGAAAGAAGAGGCGACGCAGGCATGGGCGGTCGAGGCCGTGATGCGCACTAGCCTGGACAAGGCTCGGGAGGAGGCTGCCCAGGCGCGCAGGGACCTCGAGCCCTTGTCTGCGCGGGTGAGGGAGCTCGAGGAGGATGTCTCCCAGGTTGGCCTCCAGCGCGACGCCTTCCACGCCGAGATCATGACGCTGCAGGGAGCCATCCAAGAGAAGGACGCAGCTCTCGAGTCTGCTCGGCAGGAGGTCGAGGCGCTAAAGGCAGCCATCCGTGACAAGGACAGCGCCTTCCTGGGGCTCGAGCGAACGTGTGGGGGGCTCCACGACGAGGTCACGGGACTGCAGACCCACATCGAGGGTAAGTGTGGTTGTTATAGTCACGACGTTGAAGGCCCCGCGTTGGGCACTAATTTGTTTGTCGTGTTTCAGAGCTGGAGAGAGAGAACCGAGAGGCCCAATCGTGTGCCAACTCCTTCCAGAACCTCTTCGAAGCCAAGGTCCGGAGGACCCAACTTCTCCAGGGCGCAATCACCACCGTGTGTGATGGCCTAGGGGTCGAGCCCGACGTCGACACCGGGGAAGATGTTCCGGGGAACTCCTTCGTCCGACGGATGGTGGCGCTGGGCCGCCTTGCCCGGGAGAAGATACGGAACGGCCTCCATCACGGCGTGAAGAGGGCGCTGGCCGTCGTCCGTTCGGGGTTTGTGTTTGACATGAGGCTCGTTGCCGAGGGCTTCATCACAGACCCCGATCGGACAGACGAGGAGAACGAGGATGCCTGCGTGGAGCTGATCGAAGCCGCCGAAGAACCTGGAAGTCGTCTGGCCTCGCTTTTTGAAGCCGAGGTGGTTCCGCCTGCCGACGACGAAGGCCTGTGAGCCAAATCTGGGCATGAAGGCCCATGTAATAAGTTAGTATTTTGAATTTTGATCGTGGTGGCCGCGGAGGCCTAAAAGACTCGAAACATAAACCGGTTCGTGGTTGATTCAGTTTTACTCGAGCTTTTCTTCCCTTTATCGCACGGATCGTGTTCTCGCGTGATTTACTTAGCGCGCAGCTACATCCTTTGGCGTAAGGGAGCGAGTGGAGGTACCGTAGCCTCGGAGGCGTAAGTGATCTCGCGGCTCGACTGCCCTCGAGCTTCAGGGTGATGTTGCGGCCTAGTAAATCGTGTGAGAGCCTGATCTAAGCGACAGAGGGTATGTTCTTTTTTAATTTTAGGAACCGTTGTTTAGATCTTCTCAGCGTGAAGGCGTACCTCTAAAAGGCATAAGGGTTGAGTGGAGGTATCGTAGCCTCGGAGGCGTAGGTGATGCTCCAGACTCGAGAGCCCTTTCGAACCTTAGGGTGCTCTTTCAGCGAAGTCGATCTAAGAAGCGGTTCTTAAATTTAAAAAAGAGCATAAGTTTTTTCGGGGACCGGGGGTTCCCCCCTTGCAGCCCCCGAGGGAGGGTCGACTCTGGGAGTGCAGGGTCGATCCTTCCTCATTACGAAACGAAAAATTTTGAACATCGCTGTATTCTTTATTGACGAAAAAGGAAATACAGAGCCTCGAGGCTTTTTAAGGAAAGAAGCGACGTAGCTGTTCAATGTTCCAAGCGTTGGTGAGGATTTCGCCCTTCTCGTTGGATAGCTTGTAGGTGCCCGGCTTTAGTACTTCTGCGATGATGTACGGCCCTTCCCATGGTGGTGTGAGCTTGTGCCGTCCCTTGGTGTTCTGGTTCCGCCGTAGCACCAAGTCACCAACGTTGAGGTCACGCTTGCGGACGTATCTGTCGTGGTAGCGTCGGAGACCCTGCTGGTACCTGGCAGAATGCAACAGAGCCACATCTCGGGCTTCCTCGAGCTGGTCGAGGGCGTCCTGTCTTGTGGCGTCGTTGTGTCCTTCGTTGTGTCACTGCTTCCTATTTAGGATCGAGGGTGGCGCTGACGTTCAGCGTCCTCCCTTTGGGATCAGCGGGGTCGAGGGGTACGAGTTTGACGTCTTCGGCGGGCTCGAAGCTGCCGGCATGGCGTTTTGGGTCGGGAATCGTTTTGGCGAGACCGTCGAGGTCTGCAGCCAAGCTTGCCGACTCAAAAACAGCCTCGTCGTGCTCGACGCACTCGACGTCGCACTCGTAGGCATGTTCATACGAGGGCCCTACAGTGATGACACCGTTTGGGCCAGGCATTTTGAGCTTAAGGTAGGTGTAGTTCGGGATCGCTATGAACTTGTCGTAGCATGGGCGTCCTAGGATAGCGTGGTACGTTCCACGGAATCCGACCACTTCGAAAGTGAGAGTTTCCTTTCGAAAGTTGGCCGGTGTGCCAAAGCAAACAGGCAGATCGACCCGCCCGAGGGGTTCCGCCCGTTTCCCCGGCATGACTCCGTGGAAGCCCCCGACGCTAGGCTGGAGGCGCGCTCTGTCGACCCCCAAGAGGTCGAGGGTCTGAGAGTAGATAATGTTGAGGCTGCTTCCGCTGTCCATAAGCACTTTGGTGAGGCGTGTGTTGGCGATGACGGGGTCAACAACGAGTGGATAGACCCCCGGGTTGGGGACGTAGTCTGGGTGGTCATCACGGTCGAAAGTGATGGCCACCGCAGACCAATCAAGGAAACGGGGTACTGCCGATTGTACGGAGAAGACCTCGCGCCGTTCTCGCTTGCGCTGGCGCGCAGAGAGGCAGGTCGAGGGCCCTCCGTAGATCATGTAGCAGTCGCGGATCTCGGGAAATTCCCCGTCCTTGTCGTCACCCTTAGGGTCCTCCTCCTTGTCGTCCTTCTTGGCGCCGGCACCCCCGAAGTACCTGCGCAGCATGTGACAATCCTCGAGGTTATGGTTAGTGAGTCCCTTGTGGTAGGGACACGGCTCTTTGAGCATTTTGTCGAAGACGCCCCCGCCGGGGGGGCCTCGAGGTTTCTTGTGCTCGGTAGCAGCGACGAGCTCGTCGGCCGGGGCCTCGAGCTTGCCCTACTGGCCTTTCTTCTTCTTGCGGTTGTTTCTCTTGGGGCCTCGGGTGGAACTCGCGGGGTCATCGACCTTCTGCTCCCCCCTCGCCGGCTCGCCGCCAAAGATTGCACCAACCGCCTCCTCGCCGGCGGCGAAGTTGGTGACGATGTCCATCAATCCGTTGGCAGTGAGCGGGGTGTTACGGCCCAACTCCCGGACCAACTCCTTACAGGTGGTACCGGAGAGGAAGGCCGTAATCACGTCGGAGTCGGTGATGTTGGGGAGCTCGGTGCGCTGCCGGGAGAAGCGCCGGATGTAGTCCCGGAGGGACTCATCTGGTTTCTGCTTACAGCCCCGGAGGTCCCACGAGTTGCCGGGGCGCATGTAGGTTCCCTTGAAATTTCCCTCGAACACCCTCACGAGATTGTCCCAGTCGTGGATCTACCAAGGTGGGAGATCCTCGAGCCAGGCTCGGGCGGTGTCGGAGAGGAACAGGGGGAGTTGCCGAATGATGACCCGGTCGTCGGTGGCCCCGCCCAACTGACACGCCAAGCGGAAATCGGCGAGCCAAAGTTCGGGTTTGGTCTCGCCGTTATACTTGGTGAGAGTCGTGGGGGGACGGAACCGAGCCGGGGGCACCGTCTCACGGATAGCCTTACTGAACACCCGAGGACCTGGGGGTTCAGGTGAAGGGCTACGGTCTTCCGAGCTATCGTAGCGTCCGCCCCTGTGGACGTGGTAGCCTCGAGCTACACCGTCACCGTGTTTGCGCGTGCGACGCTCAACGATGTTGCCACGGGTGTCTCGAGGCTCGCGGTCGTTGGCGATGGGCTCAGGGGCCGGTGCTACCCGATTTTGCCGGGCAGGCTCGGGATGAGCCGAGGCTTCTCTTTCCTGTCGGGAAGGCTCGAGGGTCCGCTCCGAGGCTGCTTCGCGCCGCCTCGAGGCAGAGCTCTCGGCCTGCTGCATGGCGGCAGTCTCGAGGAGTCCTCGGATTTTGTCTCGAGCCCGACGGGCATCAGGGTTTGACGGCTCGGGCATATTGCGCAGGAGCATGGCGGCGGCGACGACGTTTTGGCTGGCTCGAGCGAAAACCGGAGGGTCGACCGCCCGGTCCTCGTCGATGCGACGGTTGACGTCGCGAGCTCTCTCACGAGCTCTCCCGCCAAATACGTGTTCCGCACGCTCACACTCGAGGGTTTGCTGGAGAAGATCCAGGTTTTCCCGTTCCTCGTCAAGCTGGTCCTGCAACTCGCGAATCTGTTCGAGCTGCGCTCCTTGATCCGCAAGGAACTGGGGCTCGTTTCGCTCGGCAGGAAGTTCGACATGAGGGGGCGTGTGCCTTCCTTCGACCGGCTCTTCGTCCTCTGATTCCGAGGTGCTTTCAACGTCGATGTTGAAGCACTCGCGAGTCGGATCATAGGTGTCGTCAGCCAAGTCGGAGTCAGGAGCGCCAAAGTAGTAATATGACGGGGGAATGTGTGGCCGTTGCCAACCGTCACCGCGGTGACGATATGAAGAAGCAGTCACACGAGGCTCTGTTTCCGGTGTCTCGGTAGAGTCCCGATAATCAGAAGCCGGCGTGGACGCAACGAGGTCCAGAGTGGAGCGTAGATGGTGTCCGGGGAGTTCCTCATAAGCGCTCATGCGAGTGCTCACGGAGGATGCATACACCCGGGCAACCGAGTCCAGCCCAAACGGGAATGGTGATGGGGACGTCGCTGCCCGTGGCGAAATAGATGCTACGGACAGTGGTGTCTCACCGGACGGGGGAGCGGCGGGATTCTTCGTCGGCACGCCACCCTCAGCCAGGCTCGTCCTTCCCAAATCTTCCAAAAGGAGATCTAGGCTGGCGCCTGTCTGGGGGGTGCCGGACCGGGGGATCCCATCGCCCTCCGCCAGGTGGAGACGGTGGTTGTACCGGGCTCGCCGTCGCCGGGCGGCCCGCGCCCGCCTGGAGCGACGGTGCCGGTTGACTGCTCTCCCGGGCTGGGAGAGCTCGTAATCCTCGTCGGTTGGGTGCCTGGGTGGAAGTAGGATCATGTCGTAGCCAGAGCCGAGCGACATGAACTCCAAACTCCCAAACCAGATCACCGTAGCCAACGGGATCGGGCGTTCGGGGTTAGCCATCCAGGAAGAACGGCGACAAAGCGAGGTTTGCACGCAGCGCTCCCCTACCTGGCGCGCCAACTGTCGGTGTTCGGACCGAGGGGGGTCCTAAGCCAACGAGTAAATGTTGCGTGACTCTTTCCTGGATGGTGATGCAAGAAGAACACACGGGGGTTTATCCTGGTTCGGGCAAAAGAAGGCCCTACGTCCAGCGGGGGGGAGAGGTTTGTATTTCCTTGCACCGAGGTGCTCGTGTAGGGGTTACAAGCAGGCGAGAGATGGTGTCGAGCCCAAGTCTCAAAGAGAAAAAAAGGAGAAAGGCGGTTGCTTGAGATGTTGATCTCTTGCTTTTCGTTGTTCGGTCGGGTGGTTGGTTGTTTCGTCTTCTTTTTGTTCGTCTGTTCGTTGGTTGGTTCGTTCGTCCGCCCCCCTCTGTCGAACCCTGGCCTACCCTTTTATAAGGCGAGAGGAGGCCAAGCCAAGGGGAGCCTTGAGGTGATGCTTTGTCGATTCCTGTTTAGTTGACTGTAGCGACGTGCCTTCGGAATGGCCGGCCATCCCTGGGTACCCTGACGTTGTGGGAGACAAGATGGCGAAATGACCCAGAGCGCCATGCCATACCGTCCTTCGAACTAAGCCGAGCGTCGAAGCTGGGTCGAGGCCGGGTCGAGGTTGGATGGATAAGGCCGAATCCCTGATATCGCGGGGAACGGACCTTGTCTTATCCTCCCTCGAGGGTGATTGATGGTGAACAGTGTGCGATAAGGTGGGTACAGTGACGGGTTTCACCTCCCATCACGGAATGGGCGGTAAAACAGTGAGACTCGACGTGGGTATTGTTCCCACGTTGGTCCATGCCGCAGCCATGCCGGTAGGTGGTAGTAGGTACCCGCATTGAATGCTATGACTTTCGTCCTGGGGTAGGTAAAGAAAACGCGTCGAGGAGCCGGGGCGCGGTCGAGGCGCCCCGTCGAGCGGGCCTCGTACGAGTCGGAGCCGGGGCGCGGTCGAGGCGCCCCGTCGAGCGGGCCTCGTACGAGTCGGAGCCGGGGCGCGGTCGAGGCGCCCCGTCGAGCGGGCCGCGTGATACTCGGCCGAGGTGGGCTATCTTTCATTGCGGTTTCGGTTATGTTAGTGTTTTGGCGATAGCTGTGGGTACCCCCGTACTGTTGGTACCGACAATATCTGTGTAAAACTTGGTCCCACAGGATTTGATCCTGAATCCGCCACTGGACACGGCGGCTTCTAAAACTGGTAGCCCAGAAACCTTCGGCAACAGCCTGTTCTACTCGAATGATTCGATCCGGAGGAAACAAGAAAAAAATCGCCAGGAAGACAAGTGGCCCAGGACAGATGAGAAACGTGCGGCTGAGACAGCTCGGGTCCAACCGACACGGTCTGGTGGGCCCACGCACTAATGGTCATTTGGCAGGGCCCCAGCGAGAGCTGTGGCCTGGGCCCATCCGTCCTCGTCTCGGCCCCTCGTAGAGCCATCGTCGATCTATCCATCCTATTGATTCTTATCTTAAATTAAATCAAAAAAACAAAAAAAATCTGTCCATCCTCTTGGTCTTGGATTGGACTACCTGATCGCTGGACTCTGGCGGCGGTTCCCATCGCCGATCGCCGTGACGGCGAGAGCAGATTCCGAGGATGCAAGGATAAGCAGCGGCCACCGCGCAGCGCTGTCTCCCCGGCAATGGGCAGCCACCTCAATTCCCTTGGTTGGAGTTTTTTTTTTTTTGGAACTCGGCTGGGGTACTGTGGTCAACTGGTCTTTGTCGGAGGATGAATGCGATGTTGCCAGGCGGAAGGGTCCTGGTCCAATCAATGAAAAAACCTTCGTGGGATGAAGAATGATAAGAACAAGAAGGATGAATGTGATGTCGTTGCTAGGCGGAAAGGGTCCTAGTCCAACCAATGAAAAATCTTCGTAGGATGATAAGAACAACTAGACGAGGAACGACGGCAGGTAAATACTGATGATCACACCTCGGTAAATCCTGGTAAAATTGTTTCCATTTGAATTTATGTGGCACTCGTCAGCGCGCTTATGCCTACAAGATACTCCATAAACATTAAGCACACCTTAAGATAGTCCCTCTGAAATACGAGGTATACAAGCATTTAAAATTTATTCTAAATAAATTATAAGAAATTAATACATGTGAAGTAACCATTAATAATTCAGTTTAAAAATATAGTATTCACATGTATACTGTTAATGTCTATCAATCATCTAAAGAGCTTTGTTACGGTGCTTGGGCGGTTCCTCTTGTAGAATAATTTTTTGGCTAGAAAAAATACCTTGAGAATAGTTAATTAAGGATAATATGGGTTATTCCACCTTTCTCCTATCTTTTTCCTACACACGGACGAACTGATGTGGTGAGGGCCTCGCCACCGTCTCAACTCGGCCTCGGTGCGGACACCGGGCCATCGCGCTCCAGGTGCCCGTGCTCCAGGCCGTCTACAGCAGCATGCGGGGCATCGTCCGGATGCACAACCCCTGCGTGGTCATTGCCTTCGCGACATCGACGCCAAGATCAAGGAGGCGCTCCACATGGCCGCCACCGCTGCCGTCAGCCGCACGCGCTCGTCCTCCTCCCTAGGACCTCCGTCTCCAAGGTGCTCTGGATGGCCACCCTCAACCCCGCCTCACTGCCAAGTAAGCACGTGCATCTCTGTATCGTTTGCACGCATGCCGCGACGCCATCGCCATGAATGCAACGCAACAAGCTCACTTCAATCGATTTATTGATCTGCTGCAGACTAGAACCGGATACGCATCTCGGTGAACATCATCACGCAGAACCGTGCCAAATCGCACATGGAGATAAGAGGCAGAAAATACTATTCTACCCTTTAAATTTATTTTAGAAATAAATCCTGACCTTTATATTTTTGTTCTAGACCCACATATTTTAGGTTGTGGCCCACGACTTAAGTTCATCTACATTTGTTCTTCTTATTTTATAGTCATCTGATCTATCTAAATGGATAGCTCTAGTTTTTTTTCCAAGCACTCTAAAATTTCACTCATCTAAATATAGTAATCACAATCTATTGTAATGATTAAGGAAATATTGCATACGACATTTGTTTTACCTCTCATAAGATGTTTTAGAATCCTTATTAGGATATGTTTATTTCAGGACAGGACAAATGGAGTAACATTTAAGATCACCAGTTGGAAAGACAATTGTTTGTGAAGTTTTCTCCTAGCTATCAGCCGATTATGTAATAGGGTGTTGCTAGGTGAAATGTCCACTCTGATATGAAAATGTGACAATAACATTCAGTGCCAATGAGCATGATAGATAAATACCAGGTTTACTGCATAGCGCTGTCTCCTCAACAATAAATGGCACCCACCTTAATTTCCTTGGCTGGAGTTTTTTTTTTAACTCACCTGGGGTACTGTGGTCTACTGGTCTTTGTCGGAGGATGAATGCGATGTTGCTAGGCGGAAAGGTCCTAGTCCAATCAATGAAAATTCTTCGCGGGATGATAAGAACAACCAGAGGAGGGACCGTGGGATGGTAATTGATAAGAACAACTAGACGAGCGACGACGGCAGGTAAATACTGATTATCACACCTCGGTAAATCTCCTGGTAAAATTGTTTTCCATTTGAATTTCTGTGGCACACGTCAGCGCGCTTGTGCCTACAAGATACTCCCTAAACATTAGGCACACCTTAAGCTAGTCCCTCCCAAATACAAGGTATACAAGCATTTAAAATTTATTCTAAATTATACTAAAAAATTGCAATTGTAGTGTTTGAATTTTCCAAAAAAAAAACCTATAGGTACGGAAAAAAATTGCTGGATACAGTATCCATCCAGACTCCGTGTATATCGCAGCTCGATGGTTGACACATGTGCATCCAGACTCCGAGCATCCATCCGCTCCACTCGGCTCGTGGTCCAGCACATCGAGTCCCTCGGCGCTTAACAAGGCGAACATAGGATCTATGTGTCCTCCATCGATATGAATGGAGGTGGATACTATATCCACCCAATTTTTTTCCTAACTAGCTAGACCATTGGATCATGTGGGGCCCACTCCTAAAGAACACGAAAGTCTCCCAAGTAGAAGCACAAGCCGCTGCACCGGTAAAAAAAAAGAAAAAAAATCAAGACAACTTTCCCTTCCTCAGGCCAAGACGCTGGCCTTCGATGGCAATAGTATGTATTATGTCATTTACCATGGTTAGCATATATTTTGAGACTGGAGGAAGTAAAAAAACTACATGTGAAATAACCACTAACTCAGTTTAAAAATATAGTATTCACATGTAATATCTTTCTACCAATATAGTATTCGCACTAATGAGCATTTAAAAATAAAAACGATTTCTGAGCCTATGGTACGTTCATCACAAACCATGCACATATCTTGCGCCGAGATTAACATTGTCTCTAAACGAACCGAAACTACTTTCTACTTGACCCACGCTACCTAGGAGTTTCATTGAGTGCACCCACAATGATTTCCGAACCAATTGCACATTCAATGCGAATCGTACACCTATCATGCGTCGAGATTAACATCGTCTCCAAATGAATTGTAATGAGCTTTCACTTGATCCACATCATCTAAGAGTTCCATCGGGTGCGCCCAAAATGATTTCTAAGCCTATTCCACGTTCGGCGCAAACCGGACACCAATCTTACGTCGAGATTAACACTATCTCCAAATGGACCGAAACGAGTTTTCATTTGATCCACGTCACCTAGGAGGTCCTTCAGATGTGGCCAAAAAGATTTCCGTGCCTATGGTACATTCAGCATAAATTATGCACCTATTTTGTACCGAGATTAACATTGTCTTCAAACGAATCGAAACAAGCTTTCACTTGACCCACGCCACCTAGGAGTTCCATCGGGTGCGCCCAAAACGATTTCTGAGTCTGTTGTACGTTCGGCGTAAACCGTACACCTATCTTGCATCAAGATTAACACTATCTCCAACACAGACCAACGAGCTTCTATTTGATCCACGTCACCTAGGAGGTCCATCGGGTGCGGCAAAAAATATTTCCATGCTTGTGGTATATCCAGCGCAAATTGTGCACCTACCTTATGCCGAGATTAACACTGTCTGCAAATGAACAGAAACGAAATTTCACTTGACCCACGTCACTTAGGAGTTCCATCGAGTGCGTCCAAAATGATTTCCGAGCGTATTGCACGTTCAGGGCAAACCGTGCACATATCTTGCATCGAGGTTAGCACTATCTCTAAAAGGACCGAAACGAGATTCTATTTGACTCACTTCACCTAGGAAGTCCCTCGGGTGTGGCCAAAAAGTTTTTCGTGCCCGTGGTACAGTCGATGCAAACCATGCACCTATCTTATGCCGAGATTAACAACGTCTATCTTGCGTCGAGATTAACACTATCTCCAAACAGACTGAAACAAGCTTTTATTTAACCGATGCCACTAGGAGGTCCATCAGGTGTGGACAAAATGATTTTCATGCCCGTGGTATATTCGGCGCAAACCGTGTAGCTATCTCATACCGTGATTAACACTGTCTCCAAACGGACCGAAGCATGTTTACAGTTGACCCACGTCACATAGAAGTTTCATTGGGTGCGCCCAAAACGATTTCAGAGCCTATGGTACGTTCATCACAAACCATGCACCTATCTTGCGCCAGAATTAACATTATCTTCAAACGAACCGAAATGAGATTCTACTTGACCCATGTCATCTAGGAGTTCCATCGGGTGCGCTCATACCGATTTCTGAGCCAATTGCACATTCGATGCGAACCGTGCATCTATCATGCGTCGAGATTAACACTGTCTCTACACAAATTGAAACAAGCTTTCACTTCATTCACATCACCTAGGAGTTTCATCGGGTGTGCCCAAAACGATTTCTAAGCCTATTCCCCATTTGGCGTAAACTATGCACTAATCTTGCGTCGAGATTAACACCATCTCTAAACGAACCAAAACGAGCTTCCATTTGATCTATGTCACCTAAGAAGTCCATCGGGTCTGCCCAAAAAGATTTCTATGTCAGTGGTATATTCAGCGCAAACCATCACCTATTTTGGGCCAAGATTAACAGTCTCAAATAGATCAAAGCGTGCTTCCACTTGACCCACGTCACCTAGAAGTTCCAACGGGTGCGTTCAAAATGATTTATTAGCCTATTGCACGTCCAACGCAAACCGTGCCCCTATCTTGTGTCAAGATTAGCACTATTTCTAAAAGAGCTTCTATTACCCAAGTTACCTAGGAGTTCCATCGGGTGTGTCCGAAATGTTTTTTGAGTCTATGGTATGTTCGTCCCAAACTGTGCACCTATCTTGCGACAAGATTAACACTATTTCTAAATATATCAAAACGAGCTTTCATTTGACCCACGCCACCTAGGAAGTCCATCGGGTGTCGCCAAAAAGATTTCCATGCATGTGGTACATTCGACGCAAAACATGCACCTATCTTGAGCCGAGATTAATACGGTCTCCAAACAGATCAAAGCATAAGATTTTATGAAACTTTTGAAACTTTAACCCTTATGTAGAGTCCTATGCAGGATATTCCAATTTTTATTGGGAAAGACTAGCGTCGAGACGTCCACGCCTGCTCCGCTTGGTCTCTCGGATTCGCGTGCCGCCCGCGCCAACTCAACTTCCCGCGCCCGTGTTCGGACCACTCGCTCCCGCTCCACTACCCACGCCATTCGAATGACTCGGTCTAAGTCTCTTCCACACTGGTGCCTCGTCCGCCTCTTCCACACCGCTTCGCGCCCAACTCTTCCACACTGCTCGGATGACTCCCCCACCTCTTCTACACCGGCGCTGCGTAGCCTACGCCTCCTCCTCACATCGACGCTGCCATGGCTCCCACGCTAGCCTCTCTTCCTCACTCAATAACCCTAGATCCAGATCTACTTTTGCAACATTCAGATGAAATAATTGCAACATACATCTGGAACAGATGAAATACTTGAAACATACATTTACAAAATAGTCATTCAACATATGGAACATCTAGATAAAACACTTGCAACATACGTCTGAAACAAATAAAACATTTAAAAAAAACTCTTGCAATATACATGTATAACCATTGCAATATGTGCAACATTCAAAAACTACCATTGCAACACCCATATAAAACATCTAAAACATACCTCTGAAATATTTAAAACACTTCAAATATGTATTTTGCAACATAGGGAAGGCCGGGGCCAGTCGATTTCAGGTGTGAGGTGAAAACCGGTGGCGAACGGCGGCGCCAAGCGCCACCAGCACCAGCGGTGGCACACGAGCACCACCATCTTCAGCACCACTAGCATCGACCTTGGTTTAGCCAGGCAGACAGCGCACATGACGGGTGGGAGCAGGCTGCGCGTGCGACGGGAGGGAGGGAGTGAGGCGGAGTGGGGCGACAACAGTGAGCGTGGAATGGGGCGAGGGTGCACTGCGTGCGAAGCGGACAAGGGACGCGGGTTTAGGCGCGCGCGCGCAGCGCAGGTGAGCGGCGTAGGTGGGTCGATCCGTCTGGACGTATCATTATCGATTTTTATTTTTACTATAGGTTATGTGTTATCATGATTTTCGAATGAGTTAAATGCACCATCAGTACTCGAACTTGTAAGTGTGTGTCATATAGGTCCATAAACTTGAAAAATGCATTTCTGGACCCTTAAACTTCTTAAGTAGTGTATCGCAGGCCCATGCCAGCCATGTGGCATCTTTTTACTGATGTGGCACGCTAGCATGACATGTATTTTTCATTTAACCCCTCACATTTATTTTTCTCATAAAAAATGACCTTTTCCTCTCTCTCATCTGGGTCGTGAAGCATTGCCGGATGCGACCGATGCATGATCATGGCCCCGTCGTCGTCGTCGTCGCGGGCGCCGGAGCACGAGCGGTGGCTACGAAGCCTGGCGTGGTCGCCCCCGATGTCGGACAGCGGCGGACGCCGGAGCGGCTCCTCTTCGTCGTCCTCCTTAAGGTCCCTATTCCCCACCATCGGGGTTGTGGTTCAGCTCGCCACCGTGTCACCGTCGCGTCCGCGTCCACGAAGCGCAGTAGGGGCGCCGCGCTGGATTGGGCGCGCGCTGCATGGTAGGCGTCTTCATCTTCCTCTGCTCCTTCCTTGCTGGTCAACTATTTTTAGACGCGTCGGCGGCGGAGGGAAGAACAACGCAGGCTAGCACGGTGCATCCCGGAGGGGCGGGAGGCTGGGGGCATGGAGTAGCCCGCGGCCACGCGGTCTTGACAACCCGAGGTATACAAGAAGTAGGCGGGCACACAGAGCTCCTCCGACACGTCCAGCGCGATGCTGCAGAAGAGAGCCGTGACCACCGTCTCGTTAGGATCTTGTGCTGGTACGCCTGGTTGCCCACGTCCTAAACCACTTTCAGCCTTGAGCTCAGCTGCCCGCCAATCTTGGACACGGTGTGCACCATCTCCGCGGAGCTCCGCAGCCAGCTGCTCCAGCACTCTAGCTCCGAGGTCGAGAGTTCTTCACGACAGATGAAGAGAGAAGGAAGGGTCTATTTTTTAAAAAAATAAATAAATGTGAGAGGTTAAATGAATAATACATACCATGATAATGCCACGTCAGCGAAAAGATGCCACATGGCTGGCACATGCCTGCGGAGCACCATTTAACAAGTTTAGGGGTCTAAAGATGCATTTTCAAAGTTTATGAACCTATATGACACACACTTACAAATTTGAGGGCCGCTGATGCATTTAACTCTTTTATATTTTTTTCGGGGAATTTAACTCTTTTGTAGTTTCAAAATATTTGCTAACTCTGCACTTAAACTCTGCACTTTATGAACATTTTTTTTACAGCTCATGCTGCGAGGAAGCTAAGGAAACGGGGCGTAGTTTGATTATTTGTTTGTTTATTTGCCGGCAACGCTCTGGTTGATAGGGATACCTGATCCCACACGGGTGGGGCCTTCCGAAGCACACGTTGGTTGTGTGGCTCAGCCCGTTCATTTCTTAAAATATTTCCTTTGTCACTCGTCACATCGAATCTTTGGACTCATGCATGAAACATTAAATGTAGGTAAAAAAAACTAATTGTACAGTTTGTCTGTAAAGATCGAGATGAATCTTTTAAGCCTAATTAATTTATAGTTAAATAAATTTTGTCAAATAACAACGAAAATGCTACATGAATATTTTCCCCCAAACATTTCGGAACTGAACACAGCCTCACTGGCACTGCGCCACTCAGCTCAGCGACGACGCAACCACCTGACCATGGCATCCCCTGCGCGCCAACGGCGGCTCGGCGCTCCTCGCCCGCCCATCGCCATCGGAGACGAGCGCCTATACCTCGTAGCCGTATAAAGGCGGCAGGGCCTAGCCCCACGGGACGCACCGGCCGCGCATCGTAGTTTCCTCGTGCTTAGTGGGGCTCTTCGTTCGCTTAGCGGGTTCTTCGTTTCGTTAGCGGGTTTTTGGATTTTTAGAAACAAAATTTGCCAAACTGTTCAAGATAAAATCTTTTTATCTTCTCCATATTATTTTAGAAGTTGGCAATCAACGAGATTTGAGAAATAAAATTTGTCAAACCATTGGAGATGCTCTTATGAACAATTTTTTACAGCTCATGCTGCGAGGAAGCTAAGGAAACGGGGCGTAGTTTGATTATTTGTTTATTTGCCGGCAACGCTCTGGTTGATAGGCCTTGTTTAGATTTCAGAATTCATCCTCAAATTCTACTATGTAAAAAGAAGATTCTCCATCACATCAAAATGTCGGCAAATGCATGGAGTACTAAATATAGATAAAATCATAAACTAATTGCACAGTTTTGTTATACTTTGCGAGACGAACATTTTGAGTCTAATTAATCAATTTTTAGATAATTTTTTGCACTACAAAACAAAAGTGCTACGGTGCTCGAGGTGACACTGTGCAAATTTGGCCACCCCGAATCAGGGATCTAAACAGGCCATAGTGATACCTGATCCCACACGGGTGGGGCCTTCCGAAGCACACGTTGGTTGTGTGGCTCACTGGCACTGCGCCACTCAGCTCAGCGACGACGCAACCACCTGACCATGGCATCCCCTGCGCGCCCACGGCGGCTCGGCGCTCCTCGCCCGCCCATCGCCATCGGAGACGAGCGCCTATACCTAGTAGCCGTATAAAGGCGGCAGGGCCTAGCCCCACGGGACGCACAAGCTATTGGAGGCTTTCCCCCTAGATTCTCTCTCGCGCGCGTCCGCTTTCCCTTCTCCTGGCCATGGCCCACGAGCGGGAGCCGCTCCTGCAGCAACGACAGACCGGCGCCGGCAATGCCGCCGCTCTGCCGTCGCTGGCTAGGACCGTGCTCAAGTTCCTGATGTGGGCGGTGTTCCTCACCTGGGCCGCGGGGATCTTCCTGTACCCGACCAAGCCCGTGCAGGCAGTGTTCAAGAAGTGGGTCGGGCTCACCAGGGAGTCCATGTTCGGCATGGCTGGTACGGTCTCGACGAGAAATTGTGCTCTTCTCCTCCTTCTCACCCCCTCTGAAATTAAAGCAGGTTAGAGTAAGTGACTGGGGGTTTTCTCCTTTTCTTCTTGTTCCTAAATTCTTGCAGGGGGTATTTTCCTGACCTTCAGCGCGCCCATTCTGATCATTGCGCTTCTGGCATATATGTACATCTCCTTCTTCCAGAGTGAACATGTGGTGGAGTAAGTTTTTCCCCCCTTTGTCTTCTGCTACTAGTTTTCAGAATTTAGAATACTACTTCCTGAATTGTGGGAACTGGGTAATTTAGTGATTTAACAGAATTCAGAGTCACAGATGTTGACTATTTTATGACTATACTCTTTTGGTAACTTGAACAAGACAGGCATGTTAGTCCAATTATTTAGGTGCTATTTCAATTACATAGTTTTTCTTAATTAGCTACAGAACCAGCACAACACGATAGGTTCAGATTCGAACATTGAAAGTTCAGGATAATCTGAACATTTTGAGTTCAGAGCAGAGCCTTGCATAATGTTTACATAGATTTATTTAATAGTTGCCTGCTCCTGCTTCTTGTTCATGTCCATTATTCATCTCTACTTTTACTTGTGTGCCAGAAAAAAGAAGCTGCGGTCACTGAGTTTCAGGCTCTGGACTTTCCCTGTTCTCGTAGACGGCCCCTTTGGAGTTGTCTCTGCAGTTGAGTTCATCGGAATTGTCCTGTTTATAACTTTTGTTGTCTACTCAATGACCTATTATGCCGTGGAGAGCGTGAGCCTTGTCTCAAAATTTGACCTTCCATCAATGACTGAGAGGTATGTTCCATAATGATGGACTGTTTGACTGAAACCCACTTTTCTTTCTTCTTTATAATATATAAAAAAACAGATTTAAAGCCTGCAAATTCAGCAGTGTTTCTCGTCTTATTTAGAATATAACAGTGGTATACACGCCAGTAAACTACTAGGCTGTTCAAAGGAAAATCTTTATGTAGATGATTATATATCTACTGCAGTGTTAGTGTTGCTGCTTAAGTTGTGGAAGAACATGCACAAATAGTTCATCGATGTAACGATCCTCTATATGAAGTTATTTATATTTACAATACTTCTGTCTAATCTACCTTGTAATGATTCGTACACAATCAAATTCTTCTTGTCTGCAGTACTGTAGATTTAGCCTCATAGGCAATCACTGCAGAACTTGTGTACTTGTCTTAATTACTCATACCACTGTTGAAAATTAAACAACGGATTTTAGTCAGTATCATGAATTAGTTTGATATCTGAGCAATAAAGTTCTAAGGTACTATAAATTTTTCCTTGCAGTGAATTGATCCTGGATGTCATTGGCGCCCGTTTAGGAGCGGTTGGGTTGTTCTGCATGCTCTTCCTCTTCCTGCCAGTCGCGAGAGGCTCAGTTCTCCTCCGGCTTATCGATATTCCATTTGAGCATGCTACCAGATACCACGTCTGGTTGGGGCATCTCACTATGGCTCTCTTTACATTGCATGGCTTGTGCTATGTGATCTCATGGTCCATGGAAGGGCGCCTCCGTGAAGAAGTAAGTGCTAAGTGATTTAGACCCATTCAGGGTTAATGATTTGCGACAATTAAGAAAATTAAACACTGTCTACTAAATCACACAATGGAAAATATTTTGAAGGATAAACACTGAATTAGATTGTTCTCGATCCATGATCAAAGATGGCTGACGGCATATAGTAATTTGTTGCTACACGTGTCATGCATCTCAGAACACTAGTAACAAGCCATGTTGGCGTTTGTTTTTCCATAGATGAGAGAATGGAAGGAAATTGGAGTAGCAAACCTGCCTGGTGTGATCAGCTTGGCAGCCGGCCTACTTATGTGGGTGACGTCACTTCACCCGGTGAGGAAGAGGTTCTTTGAGCTCTTCTTCTACACCCACCAGCTCTATGTCATCTTCATCGTGTTCTTGGCATTCCATGTCGGCGACTTCATCTTCAGTATTTCGGCCGGGGCTGTGTTCCTCTTCATGCTTGACCGCTTTTTAAGGTTCTGGCAGTCAAGGGCCAAAGTTGACATCATTTCAGCCGCTTGCCGCCCATGTGGGACGGTGGAGCTAGTATTCTCAAAACCACCAGGTAAAGAGCCAATTCTCTTGCTCTGTATTAATCACTGTTCAATTTCTGTTGTCGCGGTGAACAATTGCCTCTTGTGTTCTACAGGCCTCCGCTACAATGCTTTGAGTTTCATCTTCATTCAAGTGCGCGAGCTATCGTTCTTGCAGTGGCATCCGTTCAGTGTATCGTCAAGTCCCATGGATGGGAAATACCACATGTCGGTACTCATAAAAGTACTCGGTACATGGACTGAAAAACTGAGGAGCATCATCACCGATGTCCAGGAGAAGAACAGGGGTGACTCTGAGTGGCAATGCGGACGCATGACAGCCTGCGTGGAAGGCCCGTATGGGCATGAATCACCCTACCACCTGATGTGAGTTTTCACTTGATCCGAATACTCCCTAGCTACTAGTTGATGCCACAGGATAAATTTTAAGTTCATGACTTGTGCCTGATACGTGTTCAGGTACGAGAATCTCATCTTGGTGGCCGGAGGCATTGGAATATCGCCGTTCTTGGCGATCTTGAGCGACATAATCCACAGAATCGAGGAGGGCAAGCAATGCATGCCCAAGAACGTGCTGGTCCTTTGGTCAGTTAAGAAGTCCAAGGAGCTTTCTCTCCTGTCCGCTGTTGATGCTCAGACTATCAGTTCATCTGTGTCGGACAAGTTGCAACTGGACATCCAGGCCTTCGTGACTCAAGAATCCCTTCCTCCATTGGTAAGAACAAAGCCATCAGTTAACAGCTCTTAAAGAATCTTCTTCTCCCTTTTTCATACACAATAACACAACCGCAGAAGTAGTAGCTCACGGTTCCACACTTGGAAATTGGAATTCTAGGAGGATGGCATCGTCGGGGACGACCAGAAAGTCCCTGGCATGTTCGTCAAGAACGGTTCGACCATGTCTGGGCTGGTCGGCACCGGGGACAACTTCTGGGCGGCCGCGTACTTCGTGGCGTCCACGCTCGGCTTCCTCCTGGCGTACACCCTTGTGCACGTGTACTACGTGGAGCCGCACAACATGATGGCGTGGTGGTACCGGGGCCTCCTGTTCATGCTGTGCATGGTTGCCGGCGTCGCCCTACCCGGCGGGCTCGTGGTTCTCCTGTGGCATCTGTCGGAGAAGCAGAGGTTGGAGGGCGACAAGTGGGACGCCGCCGCCGCCGCCGCTTCCCAGTCACCGCGCGCCGAGCAGACAGGCCCCGCGGCTGCGGCAGGTGGTGGTGACGACGACGCTGTTCCCAGCGTCAGCCTCGCCGCCCTGCGGACGACCCGGTACGGGTGCCGGCCGAACTTCGAAGGTAACTGACTGTTGACACATGCAGCACGCAGCCCTGAACTTTGGAGCTGATCACTGTATGCAACGATCGAGCCGAGCCAGTCCAGTGTGCCGAGCAAACTAATGAGCGATTGAGTTGTTTGTGGACTGATTTCAGCGGAGTTCGCGGCGTTCGCGGAACGCGCCGGGGACGCGGCGGACGTGGGTGTGCTGGTGTGCGGCCCGCAGGGGCTGCAGACGAGCGTGGCGAGGGAGTGCAGAGCGCGGAACCTCCGCCGCGGCGGCGGGGCGGAGAAGAGCAGGAGCGGCGCGGTCTTCCATTTCAACAGCCACAGCTTCGACCTTTGAACTTTTTTTATATTGCCTCAACCTTCGAATACAAGCATCCGAACTCACGCTTTAACGCACACCACACACATCCCAACACACTCACATACCTAAGCGCAAGCTAGATCTATAACCTATATCTAGGTCTAAGAATAGACGGCTGAAAGATATACTTGCCACTCGCGCTAAGCGCGATCCTGTTCGACCTCTGAACTCTAATCATACACGTCTCGGTTCGGTCCGTTCGACGAGCACGTACATTGCATAGCGCACACACATTGGATATGCCTGTTGATCCTGTATGACATATGATGTATATATAATTTGATATCGTGTATATGTATGTACAACTGATCTATATTTATATCTATATATATCTATATGTATACTTTTTTAAATAATAAAGAGACAAAGTTTCTACGATATTTTTTATTCCATTTTTGCGTCTAGATTCCACGGCTAAAGTTTAGTTGTATCACATTAGATGTTCGGATGCTATTAGAAGGACTAAACATGAGCTAATTATAAAAAGCTTTGTTCATCCGACTTATAATCTGTATTTTCAGCTTATTTTTTTTTCAGTCGGAACAATGTTTTTCTCTCACAACAAATCAGCCAACAGTGTTTTTCAGCCGGCTTATCAGCACATCCGAACGGGCTAAAACTAATTGCACACGAGTAGACTAATCAGCGAGGCGAATCTATTAATCCTAATTAATCCATAATTAGTAAATGTTCATGGTAGCAGTCAAATCATGAACTAATTAGATTTAATAGATTTAACTCGCAAATTAGTCTCAAACTGTGTAATTAGTTTTGTAATTAGCTTATATTTAATACTCCTAATCGGTAGATGTAATAAGGCTAAACTTTTGCCAAAAAAAGGAAACAAACACAGCCTCTGACCTCCTCCTAACTAACAAACCACTCACTTTTCGGATTTGATCCGTGACCAAAACGCTTTTGTCGTAGCAAAAGTGGAACAACTGTGTAAAGGATACCAACCGAGGACTCGTACAAACGTCAGCCTCATGGTCGCCCACCTCCATAGCAGTCCAGGTACGACACGATAAAGTATTAAAGTTGCAGCCCTGTAGCAGAAGAAGAAAGGAGAGCAGGCAAGGATGAATCGACCAAGACAGAGCTCTAAATTGAACTGATCAAGAAAGAAAACATGGAGAGGAAGAGAGCTGAAAAAAAAAAACAAGGTTGAAGGTGCTCCTGTGGGCCCATCCCGGGTGCATATTGGCGCGAGAAGATGCTGAGGCCAGAAGCACGAAGCGCGGGGCGCGAAGACGACGGCGTGGGCGAAGCTGAGGCCGAGCATCAGCGGCGCAGCCCGATGAGACGGCGGCGCGTCGGAGACTGAGGCAGACGACTCTGTGCGATGACGATATTACAATTAAAACTATTTTGGTCGAAGCCGAAGCTCTACCAAACAAGTATTGTGATGGGAAAAGAAATATCAATATTTAAGAGAAACGAGAACTCGAACTCTCATGAGGTCTAGCTACTCTGCCATGCTCAATCGAGAACGAGAACTCTTGTAAGGTCTAGCTACTCTTTGTCATGCTCAACTCCACTAACCAATGCATCATCACGTGCACTAATAGAACAATCATGTCTTCTCCGTGCACACCACTTTCCTAGATGGATAAGGTCACCGTGAAAGTTGCCCGCTCACTCAACTGCAGCTGTCGGGACACGTCCACATCGTCGCAGGAGTCGTGCTCGGTTAGCCACCACTGAAGTCGTGCCGCCCCCATCGTGCTACCTCGCATTATTGGCCAGGTAAACATGGTGGCCAACACACCGCTGGCCCAGACTGCATGGCCATGGCCGGCGACACCGCGCAGGGTGTGCTACCATGTTCGTCGTGCCAATGGTTCAAGCCGCCTTGCCATAGTCGTTGTGTCCATAGGACAGTCCGGGCGTGCATTTACAGAGTACACCTCCAATGGCTACTTCTGACACTTCCAACAGCTAGCTGATGTCGCTTGTCCAATGTTCGCCCGGTGAACACCAAGTACGCGACCAACTGCACACATTTGCACAATCAACCTTCAACAGTCAACACACCTCTGGCAATTTTCGGTGATCACAACTCCATTTGGTCGGACCGACCGCTGTGTTGTCTTCAACGATGCCCCTTACACAAAAAGCACTCACCGGACACATTTACATTTTGTCCGATTAGTTCGTTACCAGATTGTTTGATGTTTGCATTTTTCCTCCTTTTAACTTCTCCATGTGTACTCCGATTATGGCAAAATTTGTTTCATTGGATTCCTGTACACCATTTGTTCATCAAGTTTACACCGCCATGCATATTGAAATTTTGGTCGAGATTTGCACACTCAAATTCCCTTCTTCACAATACCTAACTCCGAAAAGGTCTTCAATCTTGAGTCCTCACTTGTAACACTTACTTATCCGCAGTGGTGAATCTAGCTCAACAAATGACCTACGGCGGATTTATACTATAAAATTTCGGATAACCAACGACAACATGTATTTTAAGAACAAAATTTGTAAAAAACCAATAAAAATCGAGGCAATGCTGCTGTTTGAACACAGCACAGGGAAGGAGCTAGCCTGCAGTCAGATGGAGGCCTAGAGATAGGGGCTGGGCTCCGAGGCGGCGAGGCCAGGCTACCAGGCGTCGAGGGGAGCTGGAGGAGTCGCGGCCCTTGGCGGTGGCCAGAGGAGATCCAAGAATGGCGAGGGCGGCCAGGCAAGTGCGAGCCTGCAAGCTGCAACGGCGTGATGGTCATCTTCGCGTTCGTCGCAGGAGCCGGAACCACATAGTCGTGGAGCGGGCAAGTAGAGCGGTGCTGCCTGCCCTAAGGCCACCTGGCCTGGCTGGGATGCTGGCCCTTTCCAGTCTCAGGAGGCCAAGGTGCCAGGCCCATGATGCCCCAATCCCCATCTCCACTCGAACAGAAGCAGTGCCGCCGCCGTCTTCAACCTCAGCTCCTCGGCTGCTCGGCCTCACGCGTCGCGACCTCTCGAGATGCCAGCTCCACGTCAGCTCCGGGGTGGGGAAGGGGTGCTCGGCCACAGGGGCCTAGGGCGGCCGCCCTAGCTCGCCCTAGTGGTGGCTCCGCCTCTGCTCATCCGTGATCCTTGCCCTTAATCTTAAGTCATAGATAGCTTTGCTTTACTCTTGATTGTTCTTCTTCTTCTTCAATCTTGAGTTCTTGGTTGTCTTGCCATAAATTATTAGGGATATCTCCATTTTCATGCATTGTGGCATAACATTACATTTGATTCTCCAAACCATACATTAGCCACGCATATCAAGTTATCCTTATGCATTGTGGCATAACGTTAAACTTGATCCCCAAATCATACGTTAGCCACACATACCAAGTTATTCTCAATTCCTTTTATCATCGTAATTTCAGGACACTTCTTGTTCATGTTTATGGCCCAACATAAGACCCGTTAAACACACACGTTTGGTCATAAAAAAAGCAAAGTTATCATTAACCACTTACCTGAGGGGCCTGAAAGCTCACACTATGCTCGTGGTGTCACCATTCCGCAGGTACGACTAAATCTTTCATGTGGGCGCGCTCGTGTTGTCCATCGGGTCGATGACGACGGACAAGGAAGCGATCGTGTCTATTCGAATGTTGTCGGCTAAGTTGCAGACATCAGTTTAGGATTCCGAGAAGTCATACAATGTCTACATTGTGGTCCGCTAAGTCTACACACCATGATCGTATCTTAAAAAAAAAAGTCTACACACCATGATACATGCTAGTGCATAATCAAAATTTGAATTATATTTTTATTTGGATTTTCATGTGCATGTCTTGATGGTCAAGTGAGACGTTGAAGTTGAGGAAATGTTGTTTGTAGTTTGCACAGCAGGGTGCGCTGTGATTCACGTTGTGGTTTCCAAGGATGTGTCATAGCCTGCATCCTTCATTCATCTTTGCCTAATTGGTCCAATTTTAGATTTTAGGAGACCATATAAGATTCAAATAATTCAAATATTTGAAATGATTTAAGAAAAACATATTAATTAGTTTTCACATTTTTTGAGTTAAAACAAAAATTAATATTCTAGAAAAATATTTGGATATTTTTTTACTATTGTTGTATAACTTTTGACAAATTTTAATTGATCCTGAACTACCGTGAAAGTCTGATTGACCTTCTTGTAATTTACGTGGCATCATGTCAACTAAAACGGCTCTCAAAACTGTTGAGAAAGGTAAATTAGATGTGTTGAAAGGCTATAAAAACATAAAAATTTAGTTTTCTAATTTATAAACGCAAATCACACTTTTGTAACAGTTGAGGGCATATAGACTTTTTCCACCCATCTGTGTCAAATCATCAATATTTACGAAAACATGATTTTTTTCATGGTGCACTAGCGCCTGGACTTCCGGCACTCGCAACGCGTCCGGACGCATCTCCCATTCCCTAGCCAACTGAACCGTAGGTTGGTGTCATGGCCCCACCAACGGAACTATCTCAGCATCCCGCGTAAATAAAAAACTAAAGGGGACAAAAGCGTTACCTGTCCACGTAATGGAAGGGGACAGCGTGCGCTCGCGTCCGCGCCGCAATCCCCTGGTGCGTCTCGTCCGCCGGCCCTCGGCGCACCTCCTACGCCAGCCCTCGTTGCGCCCCCTCCATAGTCTGAGAAGGATGCAAGCAGAAAAGGCGATGAGGAGACACAAAGACGAGGCAGTAGAAAGCGAGAAGGAAGATATAACACCCGTTCTACTTTTGAAACATCCAGATACAACACTTGTAACATACGTCTAAAGACAGATGAAATATTTAAAATACATCTGAAACACTTGCAAAAACACCTAAAAAACATTTGAAAGCAATTGCAACATCCAGATAAAACTCATGTAACATATGTGTAAAACATATACAACATCCAGATAAATAAACTTTCAACATATGTCTGAAAAAACAAATGAAATATTAGGAACAGACGTATGCCATATACATATACAACCATTGAAACATATGAAATATAACGATATATTTTTGCAACATCCATACGAAATCATTTGCAACATACTTCTGAAAACATATGAAGCACTTGAAACAAACTCTTGTGACATGCGCTTTTAGTGCAAGCGCAATGTCACCTTGTTGCTTGGACAAATGGAGCTCATCGTTGTGGAGCTTGACACCGGCCGGAGCTTGATGCCACGAAGTGCGCAGAGGTCGCCAGTACGGAGCTCATCGCCGGCACGGACCTCGACAATGGCCGCGGGAGGTGGATGTAGCGCAACCGCGACGGGAGGAGCGAGTATGGGCGGGGCGTGTGGCTCGGGCGGGGGGCGGCACTGGTGAGCAACTTGAGCTGGGGCGGCGCATGCGAGCAGCGCGGGCAGAATCCATACGAACGCGAGCGGGGGCGCACAACATAGAGCAGCGCGAGCGACACGGGCATGTGGATGAAGATGAGCCACGAGGCTCGGATGGAAAGTTACGTGAGCAATGCGGACGAGTAGATGAGGATGAGCCACGTCTGGACGGGAATTCGGGAGGGACGGCTGAGCCACATCATTAATTTTTTTAAGAAAAAACACGAACTTTTTCTAGGGGAAACGAAAACACGAACTGTAGTAAACGATGACAACGAATCTGGCCCAGTAGTACGGTCCGGCTTAACTAACGTGCGGGACCCGAGAAGCGTTTAACCAAGGCCCCTGTCGAAAGTAGGGCCGTGTTTAGATCCTCAATTTGGAGCACAAAATCTACACAGTGCGCATTAAATGTGCACTGTAGCAATTCGTTTGTATTTGGTAAAAAATTAGGGCGTGTTTGGTTACCGTTTGTTAAAGTTTAACACCCATCACATCAATGTTCTCTCGAATGCATGGAGTACTAAATGTAGACTAATTGCATGCATGTCGACACAGATTAGGAGTAATTTACGAGACGAATCTATTAAGCCTAATTTATCCAAAATTGAAAACTTTTTGTCAAATAAGACGAAAGTGCTACAGTGTTTGTTAAACTTTAACACCCAAACCAAACACCCCCTTATTCAAACTTTAACTAATTAGACTCAAAATGTTCGTCTCGCAGAGTACAATAAAACTGTGTAATTAGTTTTTAATTTTATCTACATTTATTACTCCATACATGTGCCGGCATTTTGATGTGATGAGAATCTTCTTTTTGCATAATGGAATTTGGGGATGAAATTTGGGCCTCGTTTAGTTCGGTGAATTGGGGAGAAAAACACTGTATCAGAATTCCTGTAGCATTTCGTTTGTATTTGGTAAAAATTATCCAAATTTTGACTAACTAGGCTTAAAATGTTCATCTCGCAAAGTACAACAAAACTGTGCAATTAGTTTTTGATTTCATCAATATTTAGTACTCCATGCATTTGCTGATATTTTAATGTGACAGGAAATCTTCTTTTTGCATAGTGAAATTTGGGGAGAATTGGGGAACAAAACCAGGGCTTTGCTATCTAAAGAGGCCTAGAGCCTGCGTCTGCGAGAGGCAAGAAGTTCCCAGACCCCACACCAACGCCTTGTTTGCCTCAAAGTTAAGTTTTTTCACTCTCTTTCCATCACATCAATTTTTAACCGCTTACATGGAGTATTAAATGTAGGTAAAAAAATAACTAATTACACAGTTTAGTTGGAAATCACGAGATGAATCTTTTGAGTCTAGTTGGTCCATGATTGGACAATATTTGCCAAATAAAACGAAAGTAGTACTATTCCTCGGGTTGAAATTTTCTTCGATCTAAACAAGGGCAAGTAATAAATTTACAGCGAAGCCCTTTAGCTTCCCCCCACCCGGTTCCGAACTTCTAATCTTCTCCGCAACTCCGCCCCCGCCAGGCCGCCACAAGTCACCACCACCTCCGACGCCGCCTCCACGTCCTCTTCCGCCTGAACCCTAGCCTCGCATCGGCCGCCGCCACCGCACCTCCCCGGCAGCTGCAGTGCGGCTGAGCGGCCGCGATGGACGGGTCCGGCTCGGCCGCCATCTTCCCGAACACGCGCACCCCCGAGGATGTCTTCACGGATTTCCGCGCCCGCCGTGCCGGCATTCTCAAGGCACTCACCACCGGTATCTCTCCTTCCTGTTCCCGTGGTCGTTTTTTCGTTCTGGATTTTGATGTGGGATTCGTGGCTTACGGTTTCGTTTGCTTGGATGTTTCCGTGGTGCGCAGATGTGGAGAAGTTCTACAAGTTGTGCGACCCAGGTGAGTATTCTTCCTGGCTTCTGGCTTTTTTTTTTTTGGTTCCGCTGGAGACGATTCGTGCACAATGCGGTGGTCTGTTCAACCCTACCGCGTTTTTTTTTTTGAACTTACCCTACCGCGTTTCTGGGTGTCGGTCTTTTACATTACTCGATTGGATTGCTCTTGTGGCGCTCGGTGAAGTTCCTGCGCCTTGTTGTGGTAGTAGGATTTTGTGGTTTATGGTTAATCGATTGCTGATGCTTGGTTCTGCGTGTCTGCATGATGTCTAATCACTAGTTAGGTCAACCGTAGTGAGGGCGTGGAGATTAGGTTAAGTCTTGCAAAATTTGGGCCGCTTGTAGGGCGATGAAGCTTTTGTATTCGTAATCTGACTTTTATTCGTCGTTAATCTGAGTTAGAGGATGCTAGCGCCTAGTTTCACTTGCAGCTATGCTTACTGCAATCAGGAAAAAAATGGGTCCAGTTGACCACAGGGTGTGGTAGAATGCAGAGGCCTTTTTACCTGGCTGCAGAATATTCCAAATTCTCTTGAATTGTCGCTTTGCTGAAAGATATTATGTACTTGTTACTTGTTCTGTCCGCGCTGGCAAAATCCATTTCTATATGCTTGCTTGCTTGCTTTAATTAATCAACCTACTACTTAATTCTTACACACTATAAGTGTCATTTTGTGTTATCAAAGCCATGTTGTCTTCTCGGTGGCCATAATGCTGATTTGAAGTGGCCTTTCTTTTGCCAGAGAAGGAGAACTTGTGCCTGTATGGACTATCTAATGAAACCTGGGAAGTGACCGTTCCTGCTGAGGAAGTTCCTCCAGAACTACCAGAGCCAGCACTGGGAATAAACTTTGCTCGTGATGGAATGCCAGAGAAAGATTGGCTCTCGCTGGTAGCTGTGCACAGTGATGCATGGTTGATTGCTGTGGCATTTTACTTTGGGGCTCGCTTTGGATTTGATAAAGACACCAGGTCTGGTCATAGTTTCCACTCCAATGTCTTAAATTTCTTTGTTAAAGTTTACCCTTTCAATTTGATATTTCCATGTGTATAATATATTTGTTTCAGCGAATAATTCCTTTGCTTGCCAACATGCCTCTTTTTTTTTTCTTGAACACATGTTACGATGCC
Organism: Saccharum hybrid cultivar R570; assembly: GCA_038087645.1. Lineage (NCBI taxonomy): Eukaryota > Viridiplantae > Streptophyta > Magnoliopsida > Poales > Poaceae > Saccharum > Saccharum hybrid cultivar. The sequence continues at coordinate 760,982 of JAQSUU010000509.1, forward strand.
TCTCAGGCTGTCAATGTCATTCAGAAACATTTTTCTATAACTTGTATGTTGGTTCCAGTTGGATTAAATCTGTGAGTCTAGGGCATTACCAATAATTGGAAAGGCTAGTTGGTGGATCAACATGCCTGCATTAACCCTAAACTGAAAACTGATGAGGCGCTGACCAATTCATTGTGCACAAATATGTATTCCTGAATCTGGAATTTGCCTATGATATTTGTAGAATGGTGCACAAGCATGATACATACATGTATGATCCCATTCCCGTCCAGGGAAATGATTGTCACTGTTTTCCCCGTTCGGCTGTGTTGATAAGCCGGCTGAAAAACATTGTTGGCTGGTTTGTTACGAGAGAAAAACACTGTTCCGGCTGAAAAAACAAGCTGAAAAGTATGGATTATAAGCCGGATGAACAGGGTCTGGTTATTGGGAAATCTGACAATGGTCTTCGTCATTGGATTTTGAATTGCAGGAGACGGCTCTACACGATGATCAATAATCATCCCACCGTATTTGAAGTTGTGACAGGAAGTGGGAAGAAACAACCAAAAGCCCCCAGCTCAAATGGCAAAACCAAGTCGAGTTCTAAGGTAAGCACATAAGCTCAACAAAACATTCTATGTTTCTTGCTCATATTTGCACAAGTTTCTGATAATGCATTTTCCCTTCAACTCCTGCCATCCAAGAAACCCAATTCTAACAGCAAGCCAGCAAAGCAGCCTCCGCCAAAGCAGGAGCAACAGATCATCAAAGAAGATGGAGGCGACAAGGATCAAGCTTACCTGTGCGGTACATGTGGAGGGAGGTATTCTAATGAAGAATTCTGGATTGGCTGTGACATTTGCGAGAAGTGGTACCATGGTGACTGTGTCCGCATCACACCTGCGAAGGCAGACTACATCAAGCAGTACAAGTGTCCCGCTTGCAGCAACAAGAGGAGCAGAGAGTGAGCATGGGTCGCCGTGGCCCCTGGCTGATGTAGTTAGGATAGTAAGCAATTCGACTGGGGAGGGTTGGCGTTTCCTGCTGTTTCGGCAGCACCTGGGCCACCAGTCAGCTTCCATCTCACTGGTCGTAGTTGAGTACTTTTTAGTAGGCTCGTAACCTCAACTGCTCTTGTAGTGCACTAGTGTTAATGGATTCTTAAACGTCAAAACTCTCCCCGAATGTAGTCGTTTCTGGTAAATGGTAATGAACTGATGACCCATTTCTTGCGTGCCGTTATCTCGATGTCATTCCTTTGGTCCAAGTCATAGAGATGCCTGTTCTTTTCAGAAACGATGCTCCTTCCATTTATTAATATTATTTTAGCAAATATTTTGTACGGAGCAATAGAACATGTAGCCTACACATGTGTTCCGTAGGTCTTAGAATTGGACTCTACATGACTACTACTACTTACATCATATGTTCCAATGTGTCTTAGAATCGGACAACCGGATGTTTAGGCCTGGCTCACGTGGTGCAAAAAAACGTCCTTCAGCCAGGCTCTGCAGATACGGGGAAATCGAGCGTTTCCCGGCGGCCAGGCTCGCTCGGTACACGAGGTGCATGCGGAGAGGCTATGCACGGCAAAAAAAGTCATCGGCTCGGCACCGGACCAGGCAACCAAACAACGTTTATCTGCAGCCTGTTTCGACTGACACAAGCAACCAAACGCAGGGACCTTTGCATGCGTTCGCCCTGGCCGTAGAGAGCCTGGTTCCCTACTGCGAGCCTGGCTCCGGTGGGCAGTGAACCAAACACGCCCTATATGTAGCTGGAGTGCTGGACATGATGGTGCACGGAGACATGATGGTGCACGGTGACGGAGCTAGACATGATGCTTGCATGAGCACAGGAAATGAGTTTGGATCACATGTGGGTCAACTCTATTATATCCAATTCAACGAGTAAACCCAACTAGAATTCTTACGCTCGAGGTAGTGGATATATACACAGCGGAAGAGTGGTGGGGTCAAAATCTGGAAATGAAAATTTTCTATTCAATATTAGAAAATAGGTATAAATATACTCTCTCCATTGTGAAATATAAGGGATCCAAGTAAACTATGTAAACTTTTGTCAAGGTTATAGAAAAAGAAAAATAGTAGTTACAACATTGAATTAGCATCATGGAATATATTATGAAATATATTTTCATAATTTACATCTTTGATGTAATATATATTAATACTCTTCTATACAAATTTGGTCAAACTTTGCATAGTTTGGCTTAGGACAAACTTGGATGCCTTATATTCTATTATATTCTAGGATGGAGGTAGTAGATATTTTCTTTCTGGAACAATATTTCACTTCCAGTAGCTTTGATCTGGCATTGTCCGTTCATCGCACTCGAGGGGGGGGGGGGGGGGGGGGGGGGGGGAAGGAGCCTAATTTGAAAAAAGTTTTCACCTAGCCTGTGCTTGGGAGTTGCTATGTTTCACATGTCTAAATTTTTAGAATTTTCAAGCAACAATCTTACATAAGTAACTCTTAACAATTAAAAGAATTTATAATTGTTTTTATAGTCAACTAACGATAAACTTATATATAGTTTGGGAAAAAAATCAAACATCTAAAATATAAGATAAGTGATAAAGTATTAAATTACCCAGACCGACATTAAATTTGATTACTTTTACATGTCAAAATACTCCATTTTATCGTGGGCTCGTGGCCCAGTTTTGACCTAAAATTCGACCAAAGTGCCCCAACGCCAACAAATGCTCAGTCACGTCCGGATGATGGAAATGTTATAAAACATGTTGCCAGCGGTTGGAACCTTTCCCTCTCCGTCTCTCATGATCAATATAGTAGATGAAAGTAGAACACATAGACACAAGATGTAGAGAGACTATTCTTTATTCCTCTGAATATTGGTGATTACAACATAGAGCTCCTACGTATATATAGTCCTGCCAAGGGCTAAGAGTTTTGGTAAGAGCCCACATACAAACGGACTAGAATTAGGATTCCTCCTTCTCCTTTCCTTCTAGGATTAAGTCCGTATGTTTTACAACACTCCCCCTTGGACGATTACCACGATATGCACATGCCTCGTTAAAAACTCCGTCCGAAAACCCAGTGGGAAAAAAAAGTTCTTGGAGAAAAGAGTACATTGCATTCGTTAATTGCATTGCTTATGTTGTCTCATTAAAAATCTTGTGTGAGAAATCTTCAAATAAAAACTCACATAGGAAAAAAGAGTACAACATCTAACCTTCTTGGTTATGTATTCTTCAGGATATTCTATTCTTCATGAATAGATATTGATCTTCATGATATATGCATAAACTTCAGTGTTTTAGCAAATATGATCTACTTGATGTTTGTAATTCTGGTGGTTTACCTTCAAGGTAGATGCAATAAAATATACTCCCCTCATAAAGCTATCATTTGAACTACATTGCTCAAACCACACATTTCATAAATGTATGCTTAATAATGGTATGCAGTACCATAATACTATATCCTTCAAAATGTTGGCTTGAAATTCTTCTATGAATTATAATATGAGAAAATAAGAGTGATATACTTCATGCATAAATGACCACTTATTAGTTGTGCAAGACAAAATTTATCCTTTAGGATAATAAATCATATCAGAGGATTATGGGGGTAAATAACTTACAATATTCAATATCTTCTAGATAGTACACCAAACTTATTATTCTTCCTTAGTAGATTTTCAAATTATATGTTCTATAAATCTTCAAGATTTTGATTATACCACTAAATAATAAAAATCCAGTCTCACATATGACATTTAGGGGACAATTCAATTGCCAAAATCACAACTACTCTTATACCTTCATGGTATTTAGAGGATATCAACACTTCATTTCTAGCTTTATAATATACACTTTCTAAGTGTTTATATGATTCCTCATTTTCTTTCTCTCAGGTCTCTATTCACTTCAGGGATTAATGGTGTTTATTCAAGAATCGACTGGTAAATCCTTCATGGATTGACTCCTTCAAGGACTTTCTCATTTTTGGTGACTAATATTTCTTTTCTATAAGATATATTCTCTGCTTCATGAGAGATTGTTATGTGATATACACAATAAGATAGTGTTATTCACTACAAAGTCATTTGATGACTCTTCCTTCTAGGACATGCTCTTCTTGAGACATATATATTCATTCATGAACATATTCTACCTTAGACTTTTTAATACTTATATGAGATTTAATTTTCATATGTTATGATTTATATTCTTCAAGAATTTTATGGATTTTCATAATCCACTTATTAACTTCATATTCCATATTCATTCAATTCATTTGCCAGAGGTATAGCAGAACATTTATTTCTTCTTAGTAGGGGATTTAACCTCAATTGCTTTCTTCATTGACCCGATATAATCGCTACAGGCGACTTTGCCATGGAGTTTATTTTCTGGATCCGGGTTCTCATAAGAGAAACATTTGCAATTATAGAGGTAGTGTTATCGACAACTATTATTTTCTCCCAATATTCTCATAATATGAGATTATTCTCTGTCTCTTTGTTATTTCTCAAACAAGAGATGATTTGTTTTTCTGCGTACCCAACACTATGATGCACGCTTATGTGTTGGATTTCATCTTCATGATGATCCTCTTCATGAGGTGCTTGACCTTCTTCGTGAGGTGTTCTCTTCATGAGAATGAAGGAATTTGTTCTTATTTTATTTACCAAGTGTACACTAAACTATAACCCATAGGCGTCCCCATAGATTTTAGCTTGATAATATACAACATTTAGTTTACTACTAGTAAACATAACTTCTGGTTTTTCTATAACTTCAAGTTACTCCTCTCATTTCAAATATATCTGGCATATGCTCTGCTTCATGCTTCACAAGAGCATTAGTCAAACTATTGTTTGATTTAGTGCATGATACTATTCTTACTTTAAACTTAAAGGAATATTTTCTCTTAAGATCACTTTCCTTCCATGGAAATAATATTTGGCATTCAACATATCACTTTCCTTCTATGGAAATAATATTTGGCATTCAACATAGCCTTTCTCTCCCCCTAATGCCAATATTAGATCTATAATAACATACTTCAAAAGATATCCCCTATCATGGGCTTAAAATAATCAAATTCATGTGTCTCCAACTACAAGTAGAGGCCCATTCATGTATGCTATGATAAAAATATATGGGAAATATTCAAGCACATATTTAAATACGAGGGTTATTATACATTATATGCAGTGAGCTAGAATACATAAAGTGCAATAAAGAATGTTTCTCATTCCTGTAAACTCTGGGGTGTTCTCCCCCTGATTTGCACATATTGTAGTTCAAAAAATTATTTCATTATCTAGCTTCTTTATTGTTTAGCCAAAAAATGATCCAATTACTCATACATAAAAACAGACCATATATTTCAAAAGTATAGATATGCAGCATTCAAACTTACAAGGAATTACTTCAATAATTTTCTAACCAAATGCATTTTTTTCATAAATCCCAAATCATCATTAAGTGTTTTATCTATTAACTTAATTTCCACTATAATTCAGCCCATTCAAGTGGGTCACTTCTCCATTTAGTTAATTTCAATATAAGCAACTCCCCCTGATCATAGGCTACTTGGCCATAGACCAATATATTGCTTATGCATGCAATACATTGAAAGCAAAATATTTCTTAGTTCAACGGGAATTATATAGACATATTATACTAGCTAGCCAATCTAATTATGAAGGAAGTGCAAGGTAGCTACAAGCTACAAATATAGCTTCTTTGCTAATATTCATGTAGGAGTGGAGATAGGTACAGCTCAACGAGAGCACAACATAGTGATACACATTCAAGTGGTATTCAATCCAACGTATTAGATAACAACAAAATGCTACAAGCTTACTTGCAATTAGTGCAATGTAGAGAAAGTTAATTCTGCCGAAAGGACATGACTAGAACTCCAAGTCCTTATACATGCACTTCACTTAAAGATAGATTTAGGAAGGCTATGCCTACTAAATATATATTACCCATATTTTCTTATGCCTTTACCCAAAATTCCTCCCCCTTTTCATGCCATAATTATTTGAAGTAGTAAGTTGCTTCATGCATCATCTATGAATAGTCATTTCTAATGGTCTATAGAATCCAATTGTACTTCTAGTATTCATTGGTTATGGCATGAAATTCACATATCAAGTGCACTATTTAGTGTGTACAATAACATATTCAGGGTAGGACATAAACTTCTAGCTTTTGGGTTAAAGTATTAAATACTTAGTTTATGGATTATACTATTTCTTGGCTAAATAGATCCTTCAAAGATCAGTTCATATGCCAGTATATTCCAATTGTTCAAGTGCTTCTAGGAAATTCAATTTCCCTTCTACCTACAAGGTAGTATTGCACAGCAAACTATAACATACATGGTTAATTAAGGCTTCTTTGTGGATAAAATAATGCAAAATTTATTTAGATAGGCTATAGGCAATAGGAAATTGTTTATATGTAAAACATAATTTATTCCATGCATGATTAACATATATTACTGCATGTAAAAATTGCAACTAAAAATATTAAATGCTTTACATTAGTCTTCAAGTCAATAAATTAACCATTAACTCTTCTATGAGTATACGAGAACCACTTAATTCAACAGGAATTAAAACTTAATGCACCACCACTACTACTAATATTCTTGGATAGTAATTTCAAAAATAAAACAAATATGTAAGCACATGATTCAAGTTCTTCTTACGGAGAAACCTTAAAAATTCTTATCCGTTTTTACATGTCTTAGCTTCTATGCTTGACATTTAGTAGCTTCATGCATGCTCTACTTCATAGTTAGGAGTACAACATATGCAAGTCATATATCCTGATTCATAATGCTGTCCAAAAATTTTAACTCAATTCTACTTGATATTGAGTAATTATGGATGATAAATTTGAATACTTCTAGTACTTCAATGCTCTCGGTCTTTCTATTTCAAGAAATATTTCTTCTAGAATTAGGCAAAGTCTTATTTACCATCCCGTCTTCTATGACTTTTAATCACAAAGCTTCAAGCTTATTGTATTTTTTCATAGAGCAGCACTATATCCCGTATGATCATTTAGCTTGAAAATTCAATTTGCTTTATGCAATCATAATGTAGGATATCTTCTAGAATTTCTCATTCAGCGAGTCCCATAAGACCTTTGGGATTTAGCTTAGTCACATACTCATTCTTTGAGAGTAATATAAGAAACTATCCACCACTTCAGTGGTAATAGAATATCCTACTAGGATTTAATAAATGACCATGCTATATAATTCTGTCATTCAGGACAAGTCCAGGATATTCCTTCTTTATGAAGATATGCATATATTATTATTACAAAATCATGTGCAAATAGGTTTACTGCGTGTAAACAAGTAGCAAGGTGCAAAAAGATAGTGGATGGTTATCTAAAAATATTCTTAGAAGCATCCAAGTATTTTTTAGGATTATGGTATATGAAAATTTCAGAATTAATGTAAGCATTCATTCATCCCAAAAATTCATTATGCTAGGAAAAATAAATATGAGCCTCTCAAAGGTGATAAGTCTAAGGTCTGCATGATTTAGAGAGCCCATATACCTTATACCATGTTTCTAATATAATCATTGCAATTACATGGTATAATTCATAACGGAGTTGCACTAGAATTTTTTTAGAATTAAATTCAAAGCATAGAAAATTTTCAGAATTAATCTACTATACAATTCAGAAAATAAAACTAGACAACACAACTAAACTGCAGATTTAATAATGCCAAAATAATTTTCTTCAAGAAATTGATATAATTTGTGGTACATGTAGCTGCAAGCTTGCTGGTTAGCCACGGTGTTTAACAATTAATCGTGCATGTTGGAACTGTTGGTTACAAAATTTTGGGATTCGGTCCGAGGCGAGCGGCCAGCGGCGTACAGGCCGCGATGAAGAAACAGGACAGTAGTGCAAACAAGCGGAGTGCAGAGACTGCTTGCAGCGTGCGGGCCACGTGCAGTAGGGGGTGCGACAATGCCAATGGCTTCGAGCCGAGGATCATGAGCCGTGTGGACTGCAGGATGTCCGACGACGGTATGCAGGTTGCAGGAAAAACGGTTTGGATTCGAAACCACGTGTGACTCAGATGCAATCCGAATTTGACTAGGACGTCAGTATCTTAATTGTTGACGGCTTCTTGCCGACATATGCTCGTGGCTCTTCTTCGAGTCAAATTAGAGTTGCTGCATGAAGGCAACTTTAATGATGATGAGGATGGATCATGCTGGATCGACCTCTAACCCTAATTTACATGGCACTGTGGTGGCTACTAGGCCCATCGCACAAGTTTTCTTCATGCATACGTAATATTGATGTATACATGTATATTCGTACTTCATGTACTAATTCACACTGCATGTACGGATGCTACGTAAAAGACCAACAAAAATCTAACTCAATGGCTAGGACAAACACATGCAAATTTGTCACCGTTGTCAGCTTCCATGCTATCGGCCGGCAGCTTCCATGCTGGTGGCGCATCAGCGGATGAATCTTGAATTTTATGTGTATGCACTGTTCAAATACGTATGCATGTATGTGTCCCCAGCATATGTACTTCCAATACAATTCAACATGTATAATTTAAATATGTAGACTGGTTCGATGGCCGGCATAAGCTATCTTCGAGATTATTTTTTTTCGTACCTTGTAATGGATGCCAATTTGATCTACGTCACATGCCGCGTAGGGCAGTGATTAATAGATACATACCGCGTAGGGCATTTGACATTGTCGTAGATCTGCCTGATCGGTAGCAGGTAGAGGTAGTAGATCCGTTCCGCTAACAACGTCAGGATGTCGACGTCGTCGAAGTAGTCGCGACAGGGACGACGGCACGAGCGGCGGCGTCGTAAATCGGCGGCAACTTCAATGGCGATGTCGACGTAGAGCTTGTCGTGCTGATAACGTGTTATAAAACATGTTGTCAGCGGTTGGAACCTTTCCCTCTCCGTCTCTCATGATCAATATAGTAGATGAAAGTAGAACACATAGACATAAGATGTAGGGAGACTATTATTTATTCCTCTGAATATTGGTGATTACAACATAGAGCTCCCACGTATATATAGTCCTGCCAAGGGCTAAGAGTTTTGGTAAGAGCCCACATACAAACGGACTAGGATTATGATTCCTCCTTCTCCTTTCCTTCTAGGATTAAGTCCGTATGTTTTACAACAGGAAACACCGCTTCTTGAGTTGTTCACCTCAAGAACGATTTATGTATGAATTATAGCCAAAAGTAGCTAGGAAGTAAGCACCTGTTTGGTTATAAACCAACACACAAGCATCTACGTACTTCGTCCGTCTCATAATAGACCTTCAGTTTAAAAGTTGTCTCAATTGGTTAAAACACCTTTCTCTTTTCTCGTACATCTCTATCTCTGTCTTTCTCCTTCCTGTTACTTGTGCATTTCTTGTTTTTCACTTCTCATTAGTTTCCGTGCCTAGAGTTAGATCTGTTTAATGTTGTGGGTCTGGGTAATTTAATGTTGTGGGTATGGGTTATATAACCTTAGGGCATCCGCAATGGGTGACTTATAAGCTAGCTCTAATTATTTTTTTCATACTTTTAATAGAAGAGAGAGAAAAGCTAACTCTGGATCAAAAGCTAGTCTCATACACACATTCTAAGATCATGTGGGGTTATCCATGTTATAAGCTATAAGCTAAGAGTTGGTACTGTTGAATAAGTTGGCTTAGAGCTAACAACTAGCTTATACCGTTGCGGGTGCCCATAGGACAAAGAAAGCTGCGTTTTTAGCGCATGGTTAAAATACATCAAGCACCTTTATTTCTACCTCCGCCATCGTGCACCATCATGTCTAGCTCCATCACCATGCTCATACTTAGAGGGTGTTTGGAACTGCTCCACTCCACGTTTTTTTAGCTCCACTCTATATTTTTTAGCCAAACGGTTTCGGCTCCACGTACTTTGTTCGAGAAAAAAGAGTGGAGTTGTGAGAACACATAAAGAGATGCTCCATAAACTCCAATTTTTTGTGGAGTAGTCCTAAACATCCTAGGCACACATGTCTAAAAGTGAAGCCTATATGCTTATTTTTACACTTTTTTATCCTTTTAGTGATAGGCAATATGGCTATCTATGCTTATTTTTACATAAATCTTAAGATTTATTGACTTGGTCTTTGTAAATGTAAATTTAGGACGTGAATATTCATAGAAATGACTATGCACAAGCATTTGAATCATTTGTGTTCAAGTTTTGAAAAAAACCATAGGCAATACACCTTTGGATACTGCTTCTTTTTGTCAACATATAAGGGGTTTTAGTTTTCCATAAGCCAAACTTTCTTTTAACTAAGGTTATATAAAATTCATATTGACACGTAAAACAAAAGATAAATAGACATTAATTCATATTGACATGTAAAATTCATAAGACATATATATTCACAAAGGAAAAAAGAACTTTGCACCGCAGGGAAAAAGAAAAGGAAAATCAACCCAGCACATCGAGCAAGCCATATCCTGATATCCGCACCTCCGCAGGCAGAAGATCTTGATCGCCCTACACTTTTCTTTTTTTTACTCCCTCTGTCTAAAAAAACAATCCTACAATTCAAATTTTGTCCAAAAAATGCAATTCTACAAGTCTGGTGGCGTCTCCTCCGCACATTCCTACCTTCCAGAATATTCCTGCATAGGTCAATTAACTATATACAAGGCATTTTAGTAATTTCGCTAACTGCCTTGGTATACGCGCTTGGTCCTACAATTGCATTTTTAGGACGTAGGGAGTATTTTTCTTTTGTGTCCAGGGCTCCAGGTTTAGCTCCAAAGCCCAGACCTTTCTCCGTCCATGTTCTTCCTAGCCACCGTAGGCCCCATTGAGCTGCTACCCGGCTCCTCCAAAAATAACTTCGGCTCTGGCTTCTTTGAAGAGGTGGCTTCTTTGAAGGAGCTGAAGCTCTTTTGAAAAATATTTTGGCAAAATGGCTCCTCCTGTTCTTCTGGAATCGATAATGATATGGCTCGGGCGTTCGTCTCGTGACTTCTCGTCCGGACGTGGCTCATCCTCATTCATTCATCTGCGTTGCTCACATGACTTCCCGTCTGGATCTCATGGCTCATCCTCATCCACTCGCTCATGTCACTCGCGTCGCTCTGTTCTGTGCACCCCCGCTCGCGGTCGCAGGACAGATTTTGCCCGCGCTGCTCGTCGGCGCTGCCCCCGCCCGAGCCGCTCGCCGGCGCCGCCTTGCCTGAGCCGCGTGCCCCCGCTCGTACTCACGCCTCCCGTCGTGGCTGCGCTCCATCCACCTGCCACGGCCACTGCTGTGGTCCGTGTCATCGATGAGCTCCGCACTGGCGACCTCCGCGCACTCCGTGTCATCGAGCTCCGCGCTGGTGTTGAGCTCCACAACGATGAGTTTCATTCGTCTGAGCAGCATGGTAACAATGCGCTTGCGCTAAAAACGTATATTGCAAATGTATGTTTCAAATGTTTCATATGTCTTAGAGGTATGTTGCAAGGGTTTCGTATGGACGTTGCAAAAGTAGATCGAGGTGTTGAATATGTTGCAATGGGTGTACACATACGTTGCAAACGTCTGTTCCTAATGTTTCATCTGTTTTTTCAGACGTATGTTGCAAGTGTGTTTATCTAGATATTGCGTATGTGTTGCAATTATTTTCAAGTGTTTTTTTCAGGTGTTTTTGCAAGTGTTTCAAACGCATGTTTTAAATGTTTCATCTGTTTTAAACGTATGTTGCAAGTGTTGTATCTGGATGTTTCAAAAGTAGATTGAGTGTTGCATCTCCCTCCTCGATTTCCGCTGCCTCGCCTTCAGCTGCCTCGCCTTGGTGTCTCCTTCTCGCCTTCTGCTACCTTGCATCCTTCTCAAACTGAGGAGGGGGCGCAGTGAGGGTCGGCGAAGGGGGTGTGCCGGGGCCGGCAAACCGGACGCGCTGGGGGATTGCGGCGCGGACGCGAGCACACGCTATCCCTTTCCGTTACACGGGAAAGTAGCGCTTCAGTCCCCTTTAGTTTTCTATATTTACGCAGGATGCTGAGATGGTCCCGTTGGGCTACAACGCTAGCCTACTGTTCGGTTGGTTGGGGGATGCATCCGGATGCGCTGCGGTGAAAGTCCTATGTTTGGTGTTGGTAATTAGTGACAATATCTAGTACTAACTACATAGCAAAGACGTGTGTAGTTATGATGTGGTTGGTGCAATGACATGGTGAAGCAAGGATCAAGCAATGCTGATATGATCAAGTGCTTGCCATGATGGAGTTGGATGAAGGTGCAAAGCAAAATCATGGAGCTCAAGGCAAAGATATATGATAGGGTTTTTTATTTTGCATCCAAAATACCATAGAGGGTGTGGATGGCTTAGGATCGATAGCCATACTATAAAAAGGGGAATTTCCGGGGCTATTGATTACTTAAGTGCCACTAGATGAAGATTCATTTGCATATGCATTTAGATCTAGTGGTGAGCTAACTTATCGCCTCAAAAATTGATTGTGTGAAGGGTCGAGATGGCGGAGTAGAGGGGGGTGAATAGTCCTTTCTAAAATTAATCGCGTTGGCAAACTGAAACAAATGCGGAATTAAAACTATCGGTCTAGCTAAGACTACACCCCTCTATCTAAGTTCACAAGCACCTCACAAAGATCCTAATTATATAACTAATTTCTTTCCTTAGCAAGAGCTCTCCTAAACAATTTTAGAGCAAGGTCACACAAACCTATGCACTAGTACTTTAGCAAAGCCGGGGAGCTCCTACACAATTCTAGTAAGCAAAAGCATGAAGCCACCTATGCTCACTAGCAAGGCAACTAATGCCAAACTAGAGAGCACAAATTACTTAGCTACACAAACTAAACAATATGACTAACAAGGTTACACAAACCAAATTAGCCACGCAATGGGAGCTACTTCTATGCTACACAAGCAAGAAGGTAACTAGCTAACTACACAAGTAAACTAGTTACAAGAGCAACTACACAAGCACAAGTATATGAATGTAAATACAAGCTTGTGAATCAAAAGCAAACCACCGAGAAGATGTACACAATGTTGACACAACGGTTTTTCACCGAGGTTCACTTGGTTGCCACCAAGCTAGCCCCGTTGTGGCGATACACCCACTTGATGGATCACGAGCTAATTGACTATCAAGAGTCAAACCCTCAGCGGGTGCCGCACATCCACTCTCAAGATGGGGATCCTCCAAGCCACGAGCTTTACTAGAGTTGCTCTTCGCGATCCCCGTGGGATGAGCACAATCCCCCTCACAAGTTCTCCTCCGGAGCCACGCACAATCTCCATGCGTGCTTCAACGGGGTAGCAAGCCACCAAGCCGTCTAGGAGGTGGCAACCTTCAAGAGTAACAAGCACCACCGGCTTGCAACACGATCACCTAGTGCCACTCGATGCAATCCTCTCGATGCAACGCACTAGAATCGCTCTCTCACTCGATCCGATGAACACTATCAAGCATGAGTGAGTTAGAGGGCTCCCAAGCACACCAACACAAGCCACCAAGGCCTAAGGGTGCTCAGCTGCCGGCCAAGGCCAGCCAAGTGTAACAACCCAAAAAAAATCCACACACCAAAAATACCAAATACAAAAATTTTCTCAAAAACTTCCATGTGATGATGAGTGTCATGTATGGTAACCCAACCTAAGAGATGCATTAGGTCTAACCCAACCCAAGTTAGCACATAAGCATGGCATGCCTAAAACCAATTATGTTTATTTAAATTCTAACAAATGAAATGTTGCATACATTGTTAACTCAAATTGTGATTTGGATCTTCTTTTCTCTATTTGTTTTGCTTAGCAACATTTCCTAAGAAACACACCATAAAGTAATCACTATTCAAATCCAAGGATAAATGTGTAATAAAAGACATACACCAATGTTGATATACAAAATAGCTAAACAAAATTCCCTAAACACCAATGAATAAGTTACATCAATTTGGAATTCAAATTTCAAACCAAATTTGAATTCAAATAAGGGAAAAGAAATGAAAAACAGAAAAGAAAAGAAGAAAGAGAGAAGAAGGCCTCGCAGCCCAGCCGCTCGGCCCAGCCAGCCCCAGCGCGCGCGGCCCAGCTCGCGGCCCAGCAACGCCCACGCGCCCAGCCCCGCCAGCTGCCGCTGTCGCTGCCGCTTGGCCCCACGCGTCAACCGCACGCCGCCCACGCCCGCGCGTTTCCCGTTTTCACTCTCAGCCGCTGCCACGCGGGCCCCGCATGTCAGGCACCCCGTCCACAGTGTCGTCTTCCTCGCCCACGCCAACCTCTCCCACGTGACCAGGAGCCGACCAGCATGGCAGACGCGGGCCCAGGGTCACGCAAATCGCATGACCTTGTTCCCCTTGCGCCGCGCTCACGCTACCGCACGTGAGCCGTCGGATGCATCGCACGTATCACCACCGCCCGATCGCCGTCCGCCATTGGAGCCCTTAGAGCTCGGCTATAAAAGCCTGACCTCGGATGCCCCTGTGCTCGTCTCACCACCCGCCGCCACTGGTGGCCAACCACTTCGCACCAAAGAGTAGAGGGCTGAGGGGGGAATTCGGGAGGAGAGGGCGGAGCCATTGCCAGGAGGAGGACCGGAAGCACGCCGGAGTTGGAGCACCACCGCGGATCAAGCCGAAGCGGACGACACGGCACTGCCTCCGGAGCTACATGGCCACACCTCTTCACTGCACCGCTATCCTCTCGCCTTCAACACCAAAGGTGAGCCGTACGCCGCTGAGACCTCCCTAGCCCAATGGAACGTGCACCGCCATGATCGAAGCCTTGCTGAAGCTTCGAGCTCCGGCCTAGCCCAACTGGTTAGCTAGGAAGACCACCATGGCCATGCTTGCCAAGAACCAGGACGCGCTGTGCGCGCTGCCATCAGCCAAAAGGAGGACCCCAGCCATGACGTTGTACATCGGAGCAGGAGCGCACATGCATGGGCACACTCACCATGGCCGAGAGCACAACCATGGTGAGACCACCGCGTCTTCTACGTCACGGTAAAGGCGACGTCGACACCTCGATTGGTTTTGCCATGGCGAGAGACACACTGCGCTTACCTTAGCCGAGGAAGGAGCCCACCGAAGCCCTGCGTTGCCACACCGCACCTCGTCAGAGCACCACCGCCTCTGTTTTGCCCCCACCACCATGGCCGGAACCACTAGGAGGACCAGGAGCTCCTTCAACACGCCTACCATGGCCGTAGAAGCACCATGGAGCTCACACGCTCCTCCAACTGGGTTCTCGTTATCACTACCGCCCTGTCCATGCACGCCAATGAACCCACGCCGCCGTTCACCGTGGTCAGGACCCTATGAAGCCCCAACCACCTCCTTGACCCCACCAACGCGGTCGCAGTGGCCTGGGAAAGCTTTTCCCCTCCCCAATTGGACACCAGCGCTGCCACGGAGGCTCACCAGCGAGCTCGCCGCCGGCAAGAGCGTAGCCGCGGGAGAAGCAGGGGAAAACTCCCCTCGCCGGCAACCCACGTGTGCGCCCGGTGTACGTGGACCGCGCCTGAGAGAAGAGAGGGTGGACTTGGTCCATCGTAGTCCTGTCTGCGGTCCATGGACCAGCGTCTCCTGGTCCACCATGGACCACAAGCCATGGACCGTAGCCCAGTTGAGGCCCACGACTACGATGTGGCAGAGCCACAGCCTGCCACGTGGCGAGCCAAAGCCCAGCCCGTATCCAGCCCAACCGGCCTAGTTTGGACCCGACCCGAGTTGACCGTTGACTGGTCAACGTTGACTGTTGACCCGACCCCACATGTCAGCGACACAGTGTTGCTGGACCCACACGTCAGATGGTGACATCATACTGGCGTCGTGATGACGTCACGCGGGACCCACATGTCAGCAGTGGAGATTGCCACACTGACATCACGCTGACGTCATGATAACCTCAGCTGATGACGACAGCACCCCGACCCCACCGATCAGTGACACAGAGCCGCGGAACCCACTTGACAGTGGGTGACGTCATCCTGACGTCATGCGGGACCCACCTGTCAGTGATAATACAACCAAGGGTGACGTCATGCTGACGTCACGATGACATTAGCTACTGACGTCAGCAGCCTTGGCCCCACACGTCAGTGACCCTGACTGTTGACCGCTGACCGTTGACTCGACGTTGACCAACGTTGACTTTGACTGGACCCACATGTCAGTGACCCAAGAGTCCCTGGACCCACTTGTCGGAGCTGACGACGTTGATGACGTCATGCTGATGTCAGCTGGGACCCACCTATCAGCTCGGAACCGTTATGACAACGTCATGCTGACGTCAGCTAGCCACGTGGACCAACCACAGCACGACACGTGTCAGCCCAGGATTAATTTAGCCTTTATCCATTTTTAGAAATGATTTAAACTATGGAAATTCATAACTAATTCATACGACCTCGGAAAAATATGAAACTAGGACCAAAATTCATCTAAAATCAAGCTCTACGCAATAAACCCATGTTTGAGTGAATTTGGCTCTTTTGAATTTTCATTGCTTCTTTGTGCTATTCTATAGACGTCGCTAACGCGACTATAATGCAAACGATGCAGACTCGGAGGAGAACCTGACGGACGAGGACCGTGAGTACCATGAGGAGAACGGAGACGACTACACTGAAGGTGCCACATCCCACCCAAATCTCGTAGCACCTATTACGCATGGCTAATATAGAACTGCTATCGCTTTACTCTACTTTATGGTAGGATTTGCATGGTAGTATGCTTGCTTGAAAGCCTTTACCTTGACGCAACCTTACCCCTGCATACCCTGCTATAGGCTAGACACACACTTATTGCTCTATAATTCCTTATTTATACTTCTACTACGCTTATACTATGTGCGTGGTGGAAACTGGTGTTACCTGGACTTTGGGGAGAGTGTTGCGTGTGTGACTTGGGTGTGTGGAGGGTGAGGGTTGAGTCGACCAAGTTAGAGTATAGACGAGCCTGGGGCAAGTCTTACCATGGGATGCTACCTGGGCACCCCTAGAAATGTATACCTATGGTGGGTAAAAGGTATATGAGGTGGACCTGGTTGTGAACCTGTGATGGGTGGAGCCCGGGTTGGAGGTGCTATGGTGGCACGGTAAAGGAAACCCTGATGGAGACATTCTGGCTTGGTCATCCCTAAGAACTTACTAGTACTCAGATTCACCGGGAAGCCTTACGTACCACTCGCCCTATATGGTGCGGGACGGCTGGACTACTTGGTAGGATTTTGCCACTACTGCTAGGTTGATAGCGGACAGTGTAAGGAGGTGCGGGGCACAGAGGATTTCCCCCACACCCTACCAAGACTTCATGGAGACCTTGTGGACCCGGCTCATGACTCATAGTTTCAGCCACCCCAGACTCGACTTGGGGTGAACCAGGGCTGAATGGTAGAGTGGCATTATCCTAGGCTAGCAAGCAGCCGGAATCAGCCCAGTTGACGACGGTCAGCAAGGAAGGCGGATCTTGTGGTTATGTAAAACCTCTGCAGAGTGTATGGTTGATCGATCGATACATGTGCTGACTCGTCGGCTATGGACCTTTTCCTGGGTTTCGCTTAAACTAGATAGAGAGATGAGTCCTTCTCTTCTTCCCCCAAAAGAGAGTGTCGGTCTTAGCCAGGGGCTACAGGCTTTGAGACAGTGCCGAGAGGGAGTTGGCCTGTCGATTGAGCGATGGTGTGGAATAGTGTGGAGTTGGTGGTATGTTGATCCCAGGATCGTAACCTGGCTCGGAAAAGGGAATAGAGTGGAATGAGTGTGGGAATGGTGTTAAAACTTGATCAATTATATTATACACTTGATATGCTACTGCATAGGAAGCCCCAGCCCTATAGGTTTCTTTTGAATACAACCATGTTGCATCCAAATCCACAAAGCAATGCTTATAGGGATGGGAGTGGCCAGTACAAATCGTACTGATAAGTTTTTGGCACAGGTTCTGCTGAGGAGTATAGCTCCGAGGAGTTTGATGGTTGAGGGGTTCGTGTCTACGCTCGAGTTTGGCGATCTTATCTTCAAGTTGTTCTGATTAAATGCTACTTTCGTTTCCGCCAATGCGGCGATGTAATAATTTATGTAATTCCGCACTATTTGTACTCTGATATTATCGTTGTATGGATATGGTATTCGACTGGAATTTGGGTAATAAGATCCATCGCGGTCTTAATACACTTCGACTCTGTGGATTTCCCTTCGTGGAAATTGAGGTCGTTTCAGTTGGTATCAGAGCCATACTTGACCTTAGGACGAAACCCTTAGAAATAGACGATAGAATAGGACGTGTACAAACCTTCCTTCGGTTATATACTGACCCTGCATCTAGTTTTATGCAAGGCTTTTCTATTAATGGACCTGCTAACACCTGATTTCCTTGAAACATGCAGATGGCAACGAACGTCGACTGGCCGCCTCTAGGACCACTACCTCTGGACCACGCCAAGCTTACCCTTGACCTACGTGAGCTCGGGGGTTTTGCACAGACCCTCTGCCGAGTTCTCATCACATTAGGTGTCCTCGATGAGCTTATCAAGGTCACCTGCACGGGCAAAGCAGCTCAGGAAGGAGGAATCGAAGGACCGATTGCCACCTCAGTGGAGTTCCCAGCTAGCACCACCTTACCTTCCGTCCCAGCCTTCACCGAGATGACGATAGAGGACACGATCGAGGAGGGACTGCAAGCTATCTCACACAAGGCACTTCGCAGAGTGATGAAGGACCACTACGAGCACCTGAAGACGACAGAGTTCCGTCTACTTCCCCAGGGCCTCGACCTCAGCCTTACCCCCAGTGAGCAGAGTTTCACAGCAGGCAGAGTTATCCTTGCTGAGAAGGACAAATGCCTTCGTGTCTCAGCTATTCACCTACTAGAGCAGGACAGGTACGTGACCCAGCTGGAGCAGAAGAGACGTCAGGACCAGGCCCTCCGGTGGGAGTACCAGGAGCGAGATTCGCAGGGAGCACATGAGCGAGCTAGACTACTGGAGACAATTGCCAAGCTGCAGGACGAGCTAAACCATCATGAGGAGGACCACAGAACCGAGGTCGCTGACTTACAGGACAAAGCAGCCGACCTAGGCAACAGGAATTGCTACCTCGACAGCAAGGTCTTGGAATTACAGAGTGAGTTGGATGACAAGAAGGCCGTGTTTAACCGCAGGGGAGACAGAGAGAGATCCAAGGGGATTGGTATGCTGAAGATCCAATCTCGGAACAAGACCCTGACTCAGGAGCTAGAGTAGTTCATGAAGAAGGCCGTTCGCAACCAGGGTCACCTGATCGAGGCACTCAGGCAGACCGAGTACCTACAGGACAAGTGTGAGAGGACTTGGCAGGCTTGGTAGAAGTCTGACAGGAAACATCTCAGGGAAATGAAGGGTATGTGGGATCAGCTACCCAAGGAGATCCGCAGCAAGACAAAGCCTAGGATAGAGGAGTTCGAGTTAGCCCCGACTCACCTCAACCTAGATGCCTGCCCTACCCTACCTGGAGCCAAGGCTACCGAGGAGCTCGCCGAGGCCTTGAAGTACGTATCTCGACTCCACAAGTCTGACGAAGAGATCGAGATCGAGGATAGTCGTATCCTAGCCGCGGTGTACGAGTTAGAGTAGGTGACCCTGCATGGTCATGAGTTATTTCTAAAGTTTCCATGAGTTGTACCCCCCTTATGAGATGATTTATGAGACTCTATGCGTAGCACGATTCTCGCACATCTTCTAGTGTAGCTGCTAAAGATGATGCTATGCAATCAAACCCTTGTAATGAATGTTTTTGGATCTTATGGCATCTTTTGGATCTTGTCGCTTCTTTGTAATGAGTGTTGGATAGTGTAACTATTCTATTTTAAATCATTAAAATCATGTAATCATATTGAATTATAAAGCACCTTGGCACAAGCACAAAAATTTCAATGATCCGTGTTACAGATGCTGAACCGCCGATCGAATCGCCTAATGAATCGAGGGCGTGCGCCCATCCCTGAACCCAATAGGGGCCGTGGTGACAACAACCGTGGCCGTGGTCATGACCGTGGACGTGGAGGGATACCCTTTGACTTGGAAAATACTCCACCACCTGTTGAGGAGAACATCCCGCCGCCACCACCACCGAACCTGGCAGAAGTGATGGCGCAGCAGACCCAGCTTCTTGCAGCTCTTGTTGAAGGAGCCAATCGTCGCCAAGGAGGTCAGCAGAATGATTTCCAGAGGAAGCTGGAAGGTCTCCTGAAGCTAAGACCACCTACCTATGATGGCACCAACCCTGACCCGTTGGTGGCCGATGACTGGCTTAAGGAAACGGAGAAGAAGCTTGATCTCACTACATTCACCGACGATGAGTGTGTTGGAGCTGCCGCACACCAGCTCACAGGTGCAGCACGTGCCTGGTGGGACAGTTTCAGTGACTCCCATGAGGACCCTGCCAACATCTCGTGGGAAGAGTTCGCCGAAGCATTCACTGAGTACCACATTCCCAAGGGTATCATGGAGGCCAAAGTTGAGGAGTTTCGCAACATCAAGATGGGAAAAGACAGAGTGATCGAGTACACTACTCGTTTCACCAACCTTTTGCGCTATGCGCCTTCCTATGTTGTGAACTCTAAAAAGGAGAAGCTATACTATTACCACAAGGGGCTTAACCCGCACATCAAACTGAAATTTGGTGGTATTGAGAGTAACACATTACGTGCTCTGGTGGATCGATGCATTCAGATTGAGAAGGACCGTGATGAAGCTAGAGAAGAGTACAAGGGAAGAAAGCGAAAACCTGAGGAGTCCCTCCATAGCCGTGATCGCAAGAGGATCCGCAGAGATGCACCATCCAGGGAACGCTCTCACTACAACAGGGATGACAACCCTGGATCAGGTAGGGGAAGTGGAGGCTACTTCACCAAAAACTCCCGCCCTGCTCAGGATCGTTACACCCGAGATCGTTATGCTCAGGATCAAAACACCCATGACCGTTTCAACCATTCCCGCTCTGTGAATGAATGCCCAACACAGAACCGCTCCGCATCAGGCAATGGAAAATGGAAGGCACCCGCGCCAACCCCTACAGGCGGTGCACCTTTCACCTGCTTCGCTTGTGGCCAACTGGGTCATAAGGCCGCTGAATGCCCTCAGAATTTAGCTGTTCAGAAGTCTTAGTTCAAGGGGTCTGCTACCCGTGGACGTCTCAACCATCTGGATGCCGAGGAAGCACAGGCTGCACCAGACGTCGTGTATGGTATGTTTCTAGTTAATGGCAATACTGCATCAGTTCTTTTTGACTCTGGAGCAACTTGTTCATACATATCAACCAAGTTTGCACGAGAGTATGGCATGCCCGTAACCCCACGTGAGAAGCCTATCATTACCAGCTCGCCCTTAAGAGACCTAAAAAGCACCCACATCTGTAAGGGAGTGAATCTTACCATCGAGGGTCTTATCTTTAAAGCCGATTTAACCCTGTTACCTTCCACCAACATAGATGTCATCTTAGGCATGGATTGGTTAACCATTCACCGAGGCATCATATCATGTTCCCCTAGATATGTCCAAGTGACCCACCATCAGGCCAAGTCATTAGATGTGAACCCCAGATTGAAAGGTCCACCTCTATCTTATGTGCCCTTAAGGCAAGATCAGAATCACTAAAGGAGGAAAAGATAGTTTATGATGTGCCTGTGGTCAGAGACTATCCTGATGTATTCCCTGAAGAATTACCAGGAATGCCACCGGACCGTGATGTGGAGTTCATCATTGATCTTTTGCCGGGAACAGGACCCATTGCCAAGAGACCCTATCGCATGTCAGTTGATGAACTGGCCGAACTCAAGAAACAGCTAGAAGAGCTCATCTCGAAGGGATATATCAGACCCAGTGCTTCACCCTGGGGATCCCCTGTTCTGTTTGTTAAAAAGAAGGATGGCTCAATGAGAATGTGCATAGATTACCGTAACTTGAACGCAGTCACCATCAAGAACAAGTATCCCCTGCCGAGAATTGATGATCTGCTTGATCAACTTCGAGGTGCCAAGTATTTCTCCAAGATCGATCTTAGATCTAGCTACCATCAGATGAAGATTCGAGGGAGTGACATACCGAAGATAGCTTTTGTGACTAGGTATGGTCAGTTCGAGTTCACCGTGGTATCCTTTGGACTCACAAATGCTCCCGCATACTTCATGAATATGATGAATAAGGTTTTCATGGATGAATTGGATAAATTTGTGGTGGTATTCATTGATGACATCCTGGTCTATTCATCCACCGCTGAAGAACATGAACATCATCTAAGAACGGTGCTTGAGAGACTAGCCCAACATCAGCTCTACGCAAAGTTCAGCAAATGTGAGTTCTGGCTACAAGAAGTTGCCTTCTTAGGCCACGTTTTATCAGTTGAAGGTGTTGCAGTGGACCCAGCTAAGATTGAGGCTGTGAAGGAATGGGAACAACCCCGTAATGTGACAGAAGTCAGAAGTTTCTTGGGATTGGCTGGGTATTATCGCCGATTCATCGAAAACTTCTCCAAGATAGCCCGTCCGATGACCAACCTGCTGAAAAAGACTAAGGAGTTTGAATGGACGCTCGAATGCAAACAGAGCTTCTAGGAATTGAAACAGCGACTTACCATAACTCCTGTGTTAGCATTGCCCGATATCGGCAAAGATTTCATGGTCTACTGTGATGCATCTCGTCAAGGACTTGGGTGTGTATTAATGCAAGATGGAAGAGTGATAGCTTATGCTTCTCGACAGCTGAAAGAACATGAGAATCGATACCCTACACATGACCTTGAGTTAGCAGCAGTTGTTCATGCTTTAAAGATCTGGAGGCACTACTTGATAGGCAATAAGTGTGATATTTACACTGATCACAAGAGCTTGAAGTACTTTTTCACTCAAGAGGATCTGAATATGAGGCAACGTTGATGGTTAGAGTTGATCAAGGACTATGACTTGGAAATTCACTACCATCCGGGAATAGCTAACGTAGTCGCAGATGCTCTTAGTCGCAAGAGTTACTGTCACACTTTGATCACTGAATCCGTACCACCTGAGCTCAAGGAAGAGATTGATGATTTCCAACTTGAGATACAACCACATGGCTTGCTGAATGAGCTCCGCATACAGTATGATCTCATGGATCGCATTCGTCAAGCTCAGAAAATGTGTAAGGAGATTGACTATCTCCGTGGTCTAATGAAACTAGGCTATAAGACCAACCACCAAGAAGATGAACAAGGAACCATTTGGTTCAAGGACAGAATATGTGTGCCTTCTGATCCAGTCTTACGAGAGGAAATTTTATCAGAAGCTCATGATTCTAAGTATTGTATTCACCCTGGAGGTTTAAAGATGTATCAGGACTTGAGAAAACACTTTTGGTGGAAAGGTATGAAGACAGACATTGCAGGACACGTGGCACGATGTGACACCTGCAATAGAGTCAAGGCTGAACATCAGAGGCCTACAGGATTGTTAAAGCCTCTTGACATCCCGGAATGGAAATGGGAGGGCATATCCATGGATTTCATAGTTGGATTACCCTGTTCACTGAAAGGTAATGATTCTATCTGGGTGATTGTTGATCGTTTAACCAAGGTTGCTCACTTTGTACCAGTGAAGACCAAGACCAATGCAGAAAAATTAGCAGATCTATATATTGAGCATATTCTCAGGTTGCATGGAGCTCCCTCTAGTATTGTATCTGATCGTGGTTCTCAATTTGTGTCCCGATTCTGGGAAGCTCTGCACAAGTCTATTGGAACCAAACTTGATTTCAGTACCACTTACCACCCACAGACAGATGGATAGACAGAGCGAGTAAATCAGATCTTAGAAGACATGCTTTGCCCTAGTGTACTGAATTACGGCTCTGATTGGGAGAGATGTCTACCCTATGCAGAGTTTTCTTACAACAATAGCTACCAAGCCAGCATCAAGATGTCGCCATTTGAAGCTCTATATGGTAGACCTTGTAAGACACCTTTGATGTGGTCCCAACCGGGAGAAAGATCATTCTTTGACTGCTAAGATTCAAGATGCAGAAGGAGTTGCTCAGGTAAGAGAGAATTTGAGAATTGCCCAAAGTCGATACAAGAGCTATGCGGACAAACGAAGAAGAGAACTAGATTTCAATATGGGGGACTTCATATATCTCAAGGTATCCCCGCTACGTGGAACGGTCAGATTTCATGTGAAAGGCAAGCTTGCCCCTAGATTTGTTGGCCCATACAAGATTTGCAAGAGAATTGGAAAGCTCGCCTACAAACTTGAGTTACCTGCGGAATTGACGGGTGTACATCCCGTATTCCATGTATCCCAGCTACGCAAATGTTTAAGAGTACCCGATGAAGTAATCCCGACTGGTATACTTGACATTCAAGATACACTTGAGTATAAAGAACATCCTATCAGAATTCTGGACAGAGATACCAAAGAGACTCGAAGCAAGACTATTCCTATGTGCAAGATCCAATGGAGTAATCATACAGAGAGAGAAGCAACATGGGAGAAAGAGTCTGACCTCCGGCTACAATATCCCTATCTTTTCAAAGAGTGCGTTACGCTTTAATCTCGGGGACGAGATTCTGTTAAGGGGGTAGGACTGTAACAACCCAAAAAAATCCACACACCAAAAATACCAAATACAAAATTTTTCTCAAAAACTTCCTTGTGATGATGAGTGTCATGTATGGTAACCCAACCTAATAGATGCATTAGGTCTAACCCAACCCAAGTTAGCACATAAGCATGGCATGCCTAAAACCAATTATGTTTATTTAAATTCTAACAAATGAAATGTTGCATACATTGTTAACTCAAATTGTGATTTGGATCTTCTTTTCTCTATTTGTTTTGCTTAGCAACATTTCCTAAGAAACACACCATAAAGTAATCACTATTCAAATCCAAGGATAAATGTGTAATAAAAGACATACACCAATGTCGATATACAAAATAGCTAAACAAAATTCCCTAAACACCAATGAATAAGTTACATCAATTTGGAATTCAAATTTCAAACCAAATTTGAATTCAAATAATGGAAAAGAAATGAAAAACAGAAAAGAAAAGAAGAAAGAGAGAAGAAGGCCTCGCAGCCCAGCTGCTCGACCTAGCCAGCCCCAGCGCGCGCGTGGCCCAGCTCGCGGCCCAGCAACGCCCGCGCGCCCAACCCCGCCAGCTGCCGCTACCGCTTGGCCCCACGCGTCAGCCGCATGCCGCCCACGCCCGCGCGTTTCCCGTTTTCACTCTCAGCCGCTGCCACGCGGGCCCCGCATGTCAGCCACCCCGTCCACAGTGTCGTCTTCCTCGCCCACGCCAACCTCTCCCACGCGACCGGGAGCCGACCAGCATGGCGACGCGGGCCCAGGGTCACGCAAATCGCATGACCTTGTTCCCCTTGCGCCGCGCTCATGCTACCGCACGTGAGCCGTCGGATGCATCGCACGTATCACCACCACCCGATCGCCGTCCGCCATTGGAGCCCTTAGAGCTCGGTTATAAAAGCTCGACCTCGGATGCCCCTGCGCTCGTCTCACCACCCGCCGCCACTGGTGGCCAACCACTTCGCACCAAAGAGTAGAGGGCTGAGGGGGGAATTCGGGAGGAGAGGGCGGAGCCATTGCTAGGAGGAGGACCAGAAGCACGCCGGAGTTGGAGCACCACCGCGGATCAAGCCGAAGCGGACGACATGGCACTGCCTCCGGAGCTACACGGCCACACCTCTTCACTGCACCGCTATCCTCTCGCCTTGAACACCAAAGGTGAGCCGTACGCCGCTGAGACCTCCCTAGCCCAATGGAACGTGCACCGCCATGATCGAAGCCTTGCTGAAGCTTCAAGCTCCGGCCTAGCCCAACTGGTTAGCTAGGAAGACCACCATGGCCACGCTTGCCGAGAACCAGGACGTGCCGTGTGCGCTGCCATCAGCCAAAAGGAGAACCCCAGCCATGACGTTGTACATCGGAGCAGGAGCGCACATGCACGGGCACACTCACCATGGCCGAGAGCACAACCATGGCGAGACCACCGCGTCTTCTACGTCGCGGTAAAGGCGACGTCGACACCTCGATTGGTTTCGCCATGGCGAGAGACACACTGCGCTCACCTTAGCCGAGGAAGGAGCCCACCGAAGCCCTGCGTTGCCACACCGCACCTTGTCGGAGCACCACCGCCTCTGTTTTGCCCCCACCACCATGGCCGGAACCACTGGGAGGACTAGGAGCTCCTTCAACACGCCTACCATGGCCATAGAAGCACCATGGAGCTCACACGCTCCTCCAACTGGGTTCTCGTTATCACTACCGCCCTGTCCATGCACGCCGATGAACCCACGCCGCCGTTCACCGTGGTCAGGACCCTATGAAGCCCCAACCACCACCTTGACCCCACCAATGTGGTCGTAGTGGCCTAGGAAAGCTTTTCCCCTCCCCAATTGGACACCAGCGCCGCCACGGAGGCTCACCAGCGAGCTCGCCGCCAGCAAGAGCGCAGCCGCGGGAGAAGCAGGGGAAAACTCCCCTCGCCGGCAACCCACGCGTGCGCCCGGTGTACGTGGACCGCGCCTGAGAGAAGAGGGGGTGGACTTGGTCCACCGTAGTCCTATCTGCGGTCCATGGACCAGCGTCTCCTGGTCCACCATGGACCACAAGCCATGGACCGTAGCCCAGTTGAGGCCCACGACTACGACGTGGCAGAGCCACAGCCTGCCACGTGGCGAGCCAAAGCCCAGCCCGTATCCAGCCCAACCGGCCCAGTTTGGACCCGACCCGAGTTGATCGTTGACCGGTCAACGTTGACTGTTGACCTGACCCCACATGTCAGCGACACAGTGTTGCTGGACCCACACATCAGATGGTGATGTCATACTGGCATCGTGATGACGTCACGCGGGACCCACATGTCAGCAGTGGAGAATGCCACAGTGACATCACACTGACGTCATGATAACATCAGCTGATGACGACAGCACCCCGACCCCACCGGTCAGTGACACAGAGTCGCGGAACCCACTTGACAGTGGGTGACGTCATCCTGACGTCATGCGGGACCCACCTGTCAGTGATAATACAACCAAGGGTGACGTCATGCTGACGTCACGATGACGTCAGCTGCTGACGTCAGCAGCCTTGGCCCCACACGTCAGTGACCCTGACTGTTGACCGCTGACCGTTGACCGTTGACTCGATGTTGACCAACGTTGACTTTGACTGGACCCACATGTCAGTGACCCATGAGTCCCTGGACCCACTTGTCGGAGCTGACGACGTTGATGACGTCATGCTGACGTCATCTAGGACCCACCTGTCAGCTCGGAACTGTTATGACAATGTCATGCTGACGTCAGCTAGCCACGTGGACCAACCATAGCACGACACGTGTCAGCCCAGGATTAATTCAGCCTTTATCCATTTTCAGAAATGATTTAAACTACAGAAATTCATAACTAATTCATACGACCTCGGAAAAATATGAAACTAGGACCAAAATTCATCTAAAATCAAGCTCTACGCAATAAACCCATGTTTGAGTGAATTTGGCTCTTTTGAATTTTCATTGCTTCTTTGTGCTATTCTATAGACGTCGCTAACGCGACTATAATGCAAACGATGCAGACTCGGAGGAGAACCTAACGGACGAGGACCGTGAGTACCATGAGGAGAACGGAGACGACTACACTGAAGGTGCCACATCCCACCCAAATCTCGTAGCACCTATTACGCATGGCTAATATAGAACTGCTATCGCTTTACTCTACTTTATGGTAGGATTTGCATGGTAGTATGCTTGCTTGAAAGCCTTTACCTTGACGCAACCTTACCCCTGCATACCCTGCTATAGGCTAGACACACGCTTATTGCTCTATAATTCCTTATTTATACTTCTACTACGCTTATACTATGTGTGTGGTGGAAACTGGTGTTACCTGGACTTTGGGGAGAGTGCTGCGTGTGTGACTTGGGTGTGTGGAGGGTGAGGGTTGAGTCGACCAAGTTAGAGTATACGACGAGCCTGGGGCAAGTCTTACCATGGGATGCTACCTGGGCACCCCTGGAAATGTATACCTATGGTGGGTAAAAGGTATATGAGGTGAACCTGGTTGTGAACCTGTGATGGGTGGAGCCCGGGTTAGAGGTGCTGTGGTGGCACGGTAAAGGAAACCCTGATGGAGACATTCTGGCTTGGTCATCCCTAAGGACTTACTAGTACTCAGATTCACCGGGAAGCCTTACGTACCACTCGCCCTATATGGTGCGGGACGGCTGGACTACTTGGTAGGATTTTGCCACTACTGCTAGGTTGATAGCGGATAGTGTAAGGAGGTACGGGGCACAGAGGATTTCCCCCACACCCTACCGAGACTTCATGGAGACCTTATGGACCCGGCTCATGACTCATAGTTTCAGCCACCCCAGACTCGACTTGGGGTGAACCAGGGCTGAATGGTAGAGTGGCATTATCCTAGGCTAGCAAGCAGCCGGAATCAGCCCAGTTGGCAACGGTCAGCAAGGAAGGCCGATCTTGTGGTTATGTAAAACCTCTGCAGAGTGTATGGTTGATCGATCGATACATGTGCCGACTCGTCGGCTATGGACCTTTTCCTGGGTTTTGCTTAAACTAGATAGAGAGATGAGTCCTTCTCTTCTTCCCCCAAAAGAGAGTGTCGGTCTTAGCCAGGGGCTACAGGCTTTGAGACAGTGCCAAGAGGGAGTTGGCCTGTCGATTGAGCGATGGTGTGGAATAGTGTGGAGTTGGTGGTATGTTGATCCTAGGATCGTAACCTGGTTCGGAAAAGGGAATGGAGTGGAATGAGTGTGGGAATGGTGTTAAAACTTGATCAATTATATTATACACTTGATATGCTACTGCATAGAAAGCCCCAGCCCTATAGGTTTCTTTTGAATACAACCATGTTGCATCCAAATCCACAAAGCAATGCTCATAGGGATGGGAGTGGCCAGTATAAATCGTACTGATAAGTTTTTTTGCATAGGTTCTGCTGAGGAGTATAGCTCCGAGGAGTTTGATGGTTGAGGGGTTCGTGCCTACGCTCGAGTTTGGCGATCTTATCTTCAAGCTGTTCTGATTAAATGCTACTTTCGTTTCCGCCAATGCGGCGATGTAATAATTTATGTAATTCCGCACTATTTGTACTCTGATATTATCGTTATATGGATGTGGTATTCGATTGGAATTTGGGTAATAAGATCCATTGCGGTCTTAATACACTTCGACTCTGTGGATTTACCTTCGTGGAAATTGAGGTCGTTTCACCAAGGCATCTATTTATAACCCCACGGTCAAATAGAGCTGTTACCCCTTCACTGGGCAGAAAACGAGACGACCGGACGTGCCGGTCGAAACTGACCGGACGCGCTCAACCGCGTCCGATCCTCCAACGGTCACTGACCCCCAATGATCAAACCAACGACCGGACGCGCCCCAGGCAACGATCGGACGCGCCCGTCAAACGACCGGACGCGCCGCTCAAACGACCGGACGCGTCGATCGCACTGTACAGTGCGCCCGCGAAGCAACGACCGGACGTGCCCCAGACAACGACCGGACACGACAGTGCCAGCGTCTGGTTTGAGTCCAGTAAGCTCCTTCAATGACCGGACGCATCCGATCACGTGTGACCGGACGCGCCGCGCGTCCGATCATCCTTGCGTTTTGCAGTTCCCTCTGGGTGCCTGACCAGACGCGCCGGTCCCGTGAGTGACCGGACGCGCCGATTGCAAACCCTAACACCCACGGCTACGTTGAACTGACCGGACGCATCCGGTCACACCGTGACCACGTCCGGTGCAGCATTCGGTCACCTCTGTGACCACCGTTTGCCTCCGTTTCTTTTCCGACTTCCGGCGTTGTGAAAAATAGGCATTCCGACTTCCGGACCCAAACCGTCTCTACCGCTCAAACTTTATCGCCTTCGTAAATGTGCCAACACCAACAAGTGAACACCACCTTGTGCACGTGTGTTAGCATTTTCACAAACATTTTCTCGAAGAATTTAGGCACTCAACTTGCCTCGCCACTCGATCCTAACACGTATGCAAAGTTAGATCGCTCAAGTGGCACTAGATGACCGATATGCAAACAAGTTTGCCCCTCTTGATAGTACGGCCATCTATCCTAAACCCGTTCATCAACTTCTCTACACACCTATGATCGGTGAAATGGAAATGCCCTAGGTTATGATCGGTGAAATGGAAATGCCCTAGGTTATACCTTTGCCTTGCGCATTCCACTCCATCTCCTCCGACGTTGATGCAACACATGCACCAACCATATCACAAATGATATGATCCACTTCATATCATCATGTGACCGTATTGGTTCATCGATCTTGACCTCACTTGCTCTTCACCGTTGCCTCGGTCCTTCGGCGCCAAGCCATCACAACTTGTCCTTCACCCTAGCAACCGGTCCATCAAGCCAAGCCTCATCTTAATCTTCTCCACCTTGGTCACATGACTCCATGTCATGTCTCATGTGCAATAGCCTCCTTCATGACACCATCACCTATGGACTAATCGCCTGTGTATCTCACATAACCACATATTAGTCCATCTAAGTTGTCACTCAATTACCAAAACCAAATAAGGACCTTTCATTGTGAAAATGCTAACACACATGCACATGGTGATGTACACTTGGTGATGTTAGCATATTTGCGAAGCGATGGAATTTGAGCGGTAGAGATGGATTTGGGGCCCTCTCTCCCTCCCGTCGAGCTTGCGAGGCGGGATTCAGTTCTTTTTGTGGAAGTGAAACGTCTATTTTCCACTACGTCGGAGGCGGAGATTTTCTCTAAGTCATCGTGGATAGAAACGCAGACAAACGGAGGTCACTGGGGTGACCGGACGCTGAACCGGACGCGGTCTTGGTTGACCGGATATGTCCGGTCAGTGGCAGCAGCAGTCAGGCGTGGGTCGCTAGGGTTTTGCACCAGCGTGTCCGGTCAGGCGCCAGAGGGACAGCGAACGTGAAGGATCGATCGGACGCGGTGGCGCGTCTGGTCACGATCGACCAGACGCGTCCGGTCGTGTGTGGATGCTTACTGGAATCGACCGGACGCTGACACTGTGGCGTCCGATCAGTTCAAGCAGCGCGTTTGGTCACGTGGTCAGCAACGCGAATCAGTGGCGACCGGACGCCTAGGCGTGTCCGATCATTTTTGATCGGCACGTCTGGTCACTCTAGCACGTGAACGAGTACATTTAAGTGACCGTTACGATCGAACGAATGAGATTCAAAGCGAGACACGTGGCATTCATCGGGGAAGTCACGCAGGCACGACCGGACGCGTCCGGTCAGTGCGCAAGCCGCAGCAACTTGTTCCTAACGGCTCTATTCTTTGGGGCTGCTTATAAATATGTGTTTGGCCGGTTTAGGGAGTTTTCTCTTGGATATTTTGACTCTCTAACATCTTCTTAAGCTGAGCACATCCCCTCATACTCATCTCCCTTGCTTGATTGCCTAATCAAAGTGAGATTGAGTGATCTCAAGTGCATTTGCTTGTGAGTTTGCATCTAGTTGGCACTTGGGTGTTCTTTTGCTGCAGGATTCTTGTTTCTCTTGGTGATTACCACCACCTAGACGGCTTGGAGCAGCGGAGGTGGTTCGACATGTATTGGTGATTGTTCGTGGCCGACTCCAATGAGCTTGTTGTGAGGGGTTGTTGTGGTTCCCCGGCGGAGTGCCGAATTCCAACTCTAGCGGATTGCTCATATCGGAACTTCTCACCATTTGGTAGGTTCTTGTGGCGCCTTTTTGAGAGGCTCGGTGTGTGATACCGATTAGCCACCGAACCACGTGGTGTAGGGGGACACAACGGGGACTAGCGTGCTGATAAGCACGTGAACCTCGAGATAAATCGTGTGTCTCAATTGTGTTTGATCAATTGAGTTTCATCCCGTGATTGGTTACTTCATTGACTATCTTGGTATTCATTTTGGTTGCCTTAATCATCACCACTCGGTATAACATTCTAAATTCCCTCTTGCACTTACTTTGGTATCTTCTTGTTTAGTTTGTTGTTGTTCCTTTTTGTTGCTAGCTTGTGTAGTTCTTGTTATAGTAGCTTTATAGTTTTGCTAGCTTGCGATTTGTCTTGTGGCGGTTGTGTGAACCAAACTATAATTGTCAATTGGATAGGTGGCTTGCGTCACCCCATTAGGCTAGACAAAACTCGCATCTCGCCATTTGTATTACTAATTAAATTGTTTGAGTGATCTTTGTAGAAAGTTTTATTAGGCTATTTACCCCCCTCTAGCCATCAAGACCTTTCATGCGGGCGCTGGACGTCCGGACACTGCTATGTTCACTTGAACTTATCAGCCCGACTTATTAGTCATGGTATAATATTTTTCTTTCACAACAAAATAACATCCGTCGGCTTATCAGCCGCAGAAAGCATTGGTCGAACAGTCGTGCCCCCCTTCTAAAGATACCAAATGTCTAAAGTATCCTTGCTTGGTTGTACATAATTTTGCATCAATTAATCATAATATTGGTTATAATTAAGTCTAACATATTTTTAAGATTAAAGTTGAACATATTTAAAATATTTTTTAATATTTTTTTGAGAAAAACTGGGTTTATATTTCACATAAAGATTTTGGTGATTACAACCCAAATCTTACAAGAACACCCATGAAAGAAAAAAAATTACAATCCGGTCCTTGTAAACTCCTCCCGGTCTGCCTCGCCACCGGCGGCTAGAGCACACTGCTTGAAGCCGACCTCCTCTCCGGTGAAGAAACATAGTTTTTTTTGTTTCCGTCTTGTGTAGCACGTCGATCCTGACCTGCTTTGTAACCACTGAACGACCCGGCTAAAAAAGATGGCCATTAGCCATCACATCGTCGGACACCAAGGAATCTGACGTCACAAGGACCAGAGCCCCCAGCTCATCGGACGACGACGAACCCCGAAGGGGAACTAAACCACCCAAAAAGGTGGGAAGCAAATCCCAACCTGGTTTCTCAACGAGTTGGAAGCCAAATCCACCAGAACTCCTCCAAGCATCCGGCACCATGTGGTAGCTTCCGAGACCAGAGTCGCCATTGATGCCGTGGGCTTCGATGGCACAGAAAAGCATCCAGAGGAGTTGGTCACCAATGCATAATAAAACAACCATGACATACCCACCGGTGCCGATCAGCCCGGGCATTCGGTTTAAACCGAAACTTCGGTTCGGTTTATTCGGTTTCAGTAAATTTCGGTTTTGGAGAATGAACACCCGATCGGTTATTTCGAAAATGCAAAACCGACGAGTTTGGTTTCAATTTTTCACCTCGGTTTTTTGGTTTAAACCGACAAGACCGAAGTCTTCCTGCTCCTGCTCGCAGATCTCACCCGGAGTCGTGCCCATGGCTCTCCTGCTGCTGCTGTCGCCACCGCGCAGCTCCTCTCCATGGTCGCCGTGCAGCTCGCTACCTTCGGCATTCACAGCCGCCGCTCACCGGCTCCAGCGCAGGGCGCTCGCAGCCGTTGCCGCGGCTCACTGCTCCACTGCGGCGCTCGTAGCTTGCCGGTGAGTCGCGCCCAGCTTGCGTGTCCGTCGCGCCGCAGCCGCCGCTCTCACCAGGGTAGGGTTTTGGGGCTGGGTCAGGGTGGCCGGGTGGGGAGGTGGGGGTGGGGGTGGGGGTGGGGGTGGGAGTGGCAGTCGCGCCTCGCCTCGCCCACTGCCGCGCCGCACAACCGCTTCCTAGTCGCGCCGCCGCTGCTCGCTTAGGGTTGAGGAGGGAGAGGGTGTGAGGGACTGAGGGAGAGACTGAGAGAGGGAGTCGAACGGGAGACGGGGGGAGGCCGAGTGGGAGAGGGAGCGGACGGGAGCGAGAGCGCTAGAGGCCTCAAGGCCTTCCCTGCGCGGTGCGTGGTGGGCCTTGGTGGGCTGCATCGGAGATTGAGGAATTGGGACTGGGGTTGCGGAGGTTCAAACGGAGATTGCATTGAAGTTCGGTTCTACGGTTGTTCGGTTTCTTGGAGTCCAGAACCGAAGCCGAAGCCGAACACCGAACCTCATAGAACTAAAAACCGAAACCGAACCGAACAACCGAAAAAACCGATATTTCAGTTCGGTTCGGTTCGGGTCGGTTCGGTTTTCGGGTTTCGGGTAAAATGTGCCCAGGGTGAGGTGCCGAATCCTCCGCAAAGAAAGCCATCATCAATCACCATGCACACCCCAACGACAACCGAATCCCGCACACCACCGACACCAGCAATGGCAGAGGAGCTCGTGAGGAAGCAAAAGATCTCACCGTTCATCCCATGAAGAACGACGACAATAGACAGATCCCTAATCAGACATACTATCATGGAAAGATTTATTCTGAACTTTCCACTCTCTTCTCCAGAGGACACAACGCAGACAGCAGCAAATAGAAACACTAAAGATCTACTCTAAGACTACCCGCACCCATCCATCCTCTATAGCATCCTCTATACGTCCTAGTCAGCAAGATTCTCTCCTCTATACTCAATTCTCCCGCACCCATCAATCCTCTATATCATCCTCTATCCACTCTATTCATTATGGGACCGACTTGTCACTTTATCTAAATATATCCATGTGTGATCTAGTTTTGAAGGATTTATTGAGATGAATTTAATGGTGCAATCGAAATTTAATTTGGATTTTTGGTTTGTGAGTTATAGCATTTTTTCCTTTGTTTAGCTAGCGGGGTCCACCACTACAGAGTATAGAGTAAGCACAGTACTACTCTAAATATAGAGTAAGAGAAAGAATAGAGTATCGTTTTAAAGTATCCAGCGTAACAGTTTTTACTTTATATTTATACTCTAAAACTTTAGAGTATCGTTTTAGAGTATCCACTGCGGGCAGTGTAATCCCTATCATGTCCAGCAGCAACGAGGCCGCCAGAAACGGCGGGGAGCCGGCGGAACCGGCGCCGGAAAGCGGCAAGTCGCCTGCGAGTCTCCCTTTTCTACTGTAGCGAGGGGGCCGTTTTGGGCCTAGGCCCATACGACCTGCATCATCTCTCTCCTCCGGTCCTCCCTTCCAAGACCGCTCGCGCGATTCTGCTCGCACAGGCCGCCGCCGCTCACCACCCGATGCCTGCGCCGCCATTCTCCCACGCCGTGCTTGCCCTCTCCCACGCCGCCGTCGCCCGCACTTGGTGCCTGCGTCGCCGCTCTCCCACGTCGTGCTTGCCCTCTCCCTCGCCGCCGCCGCCGCTCCCACACAGCGCTCGCTCGCCCGTACAGCACCGCCGGCTCCAATACCCCGGCGTCCCCAGACCAACCCAACGAGCGTGACCCTCGATTGACTGAATCTGACGCCTCCGGGCTCGGGCTACAGCTCGTCGGTGCCGACGGGTCCGGAGGAATGGCGTGGCGGATGCTGCGAAGGAAGGTAAGATGGAACGAATAGCTGAGGGCTTAGTCTTTGCGCGTGCGGAGCCCCGATTTTCCCTTCGATTTTTCCATTCATAAGCTCTTGTGGCCTCTGTGCTGACGTCTGCGTATTGCAGGATTTTCACACGGGTCTTGTGAATTTGGCGTTCCGTAAGGATCATGGGGTCAAAAAGAATTTCTCCAGTGGAACAATCGGAAATCTGGCCCGTAAGTTGATCATAGTCTCGCTCTCATTGTCATGTTTCAGTGTAAATCTCATAAAGTTAAGGATTGGAGTTACATCTGCTTTGGCTTCCAAAATGCAGAGGTCTACCACGGTGATAGGCCCAAACGTTCTTCTAGTTGTACGCCCTCTGACCATTTCACTATCAGGTATGTTTACATATGTGCTTTGCATGACTACCTATACATGTTCTGCAACTATTCAAGATATACCTGAAGCATCCAACATATTTATTTCAAACTTCTGAGTGGTGCCTGATGGCTGCAACTTTTGTATGTTGCATCTCATATTGTTTAACCTTTCATGCGACCGCAATTTTAGAAACTAAGTTGATGTGATACTCATCGGTGAAGCTCCTTTTTGTTCAAATTTCACACTTGATTTATATAGATGCTGTGTTGACAAGTTGTATGCGACTACTAATATCTTATTTGGTGCTAGATAAGTATGTGAATTCCACCACACTTGTTAACACTGAAAACATGTCATGGTAGTGCTTCATATTTTGGTTTATCTCTGATTCTTAAAAATCATATATGTGACTGATGAGCACATGGATGTGAACTTTTGATTAGATCATGAAGATTGTTGGGTGGTTTGAAGCTAACATCTCTCTAAAGAGAAAACTTATAGGTAGATTGGATAAATGGACTTCAAGGCATGATGCTCTATCGTATTTTGAGCTGGCTTACATGGCATATTTTAAACATGAATATTTTTTTTGTCCTCTGATGATCGACCTTTGAGTTTATGATATAGGGTACTGTTCTGATTAACAAATGTGGATCACAATGATTAACATTATGGTTAAACAAATGAACAATTTATTTTCCTTGGTAACTACTCAATTCAGATTTCATAGTTTGCTCGTCTCATTCTTTATCCTTCTAGTCTCATTTATTTGTTTGTCTTTTGAAACAGTTGATGTTGTATAATCATTTAACATTGAAGTTTTGGCACCATTTTACTAGGATTCTTGCTACTGTTACTTTTATGTTGATTTCAGGTTTCATATGTCAGGTGACTATAGCATCTTCTTTATAGGAATTTTCATGCAGGTGTTTATATGTTAGCATGGAGTCGGAAAAGGGAGGATGTTGTAGGTCTGAAAGCTCCCAAAAAGGAGAAGCGAGTGAAGAAAGAAAATAGAACGCAACCTCCTGTAGAAGCACCATATATTGCACCAAAACCGAAGATATCTATCAAATCGTTACCAGATAAAACTGTCGAGATTTTTGATGGGATGACTTTGCTTGACCTTTCTAAACGAACTGGTGCATATATTAGTACACTTCAAGGCATACTTGCAGATCTTGGTGAAAAGGTTGAATCTGAGTTTGACTCTATCAGCATTGATCTTGCTGAGTTGGTTGCTATGGTATGTCTTAATTTTCTCTCTTCAAATTACATAAACTGGTATTGTTCTATCTGTTAATTGCTGAAGCATACTAGAAATGGGCTATAGATATATGTCTTCACTCCTTTTCATTACATCCTATGTTGCAGAGATAGGTCCGTTGAGCAAACTTGGTTATCTTTGAAATGCAGATTGATCAGTAGCATAGAATATAGATTATACCTTTGCCCCAATTCTATTATAATCCATCTGCAACAGTTTAAGCTTACTTATATTATTAGGTGCTTTCTTTCAAATGATAGAAAATGTGAAATATTGCAGACTGTGGCAGTGGTTTATTCCATTAGCCGGCAATAGCAAAATTAGTTATGCATTACTACTGTTTTTTTTTAACCAACACATGTCAGGTTTCATTTATGTTGCGTATTTCCATTTTCTGCGTTTTTCTGGCAAGTTTTGCCATGATGTAACATTTCAAGTATTGCTAGAAAAATTATGTTTCTTATAACAAGAGTCCATTGTGTTATGCTTCTTGCTCAGGAACTTGGTGTTAATACCAGAAGAATGCACACTGGTGAAGGCACAAATGAACCACGTCCTGCTGTTGTAACGGTGATGGGACATGTTGACCATGGTAAAACATCGCTTTTGGATGCTCTCCGTCAAACATCTGTTGCTGCCAAGGAAGCTGGTGGTATCACTCAGCATATAGGTGCCTTCGTTGTTGAGATGCCTTCAGGAGCATCTATCACATTTCTTGATACTCCAGGACATGCTGCCTTTAGTACCATGCGGGCTAGAGGTGCTGCTGTTACAGATATTGTAGTCCTTGTGGTTGCAGCAGATGATGGTGTTATGCCTCAGACACTGGAAGCTATGTCTCATGCAAAAGCAGCAAATGTTCCTATTGTAGTTGCAATAAATAAATGTGACAAATCTGGAGCTGATCCTGAGAGGGTCAGAATTCAACTTGGTTCAGAAGGTTTACTTTTGGAGGATATGGGTGGGGATGTGCAGGTTGTTGAAATCTCTGCAGTAGCAAAATCTGGTTTGGATAAATTGGAAGAGGCTTTACTCCTTCAAGCTGAGATGATGGACCTGAAAGCCAGAATAGATGGCCCTGCTCAGGCTTTTGTGGTGGAGGCAAGGGTGGACAGGGGCAGGGGTCCACTGGCAACAGCTATAGTCAAGTATGGCACATTAGTTAGTGGGCAACACATCGTTGTGGGGGCAGAATGGGGGAGAATTAGGTCTCTTAGAGACACAGCAGGGAATATAACGCAGTCTGCAAAACCTGCAATGCCTATTGAGATTGAGGGGTTAAGGGGCCTTCCAATGGCTGGGGATGATGTTGTAGTTGTTGATTCAGAGGAAAGGGCAAGAATGCTTAGTCATGGGCGGAAGAAGAAGCAGGAGAAAGACAGGCTTCGAAAGATTGATGAAGGCATGGCAGAGGAGCTAGAAATTAAAGAAGAGACTCCTGAAAGAGTTGAAATGCCCATTATTGTCAAAGCTGATGTACAAGGCAGTGTTCAAGCTGTCACAGATGCTTTACGAAGTCTTAATAGTGCACAGGTATTTTCTCGTAGAGATTTAATGCCCTATTTCCTTCTTCTGGAGTTAGGGTCACACAATATGACACTATGCCGTTCTTAAGTTAAACTCCCAAGTGGCAGTTATGAATCTCTTGCTGGTTATTCTGTTTACATCATGCCATCTTTTTTTTAATTATAAGTTTGTAAGTTAATACATAGTATGTCCTCTGCAGGTGTTCGTGAATGTTGTTCATGTAGGTGTTGGCCCAATCAGTCAGCATGACATTGATCTGGCACAAGCATGTGGAGCATATATAGTTGGTTTCAACATTCGCAGTCCACCTAGTACTATCACTCGAGCAGCAGCAAGAGCCAACATAAAGGTACCATGTTCATGAATCACTACTTTTCTAATGCTAGTTGTGATTATATGCTTCAAGAAACTTTGTTTTGTTTCTTTGAGTTCTGTGCTATCATTGAGTTTCAGACTTTCAGTGCGTCTTTGGCTATGTGTTCCATTTTCCATTTTGGGAAATAGAACTTTAGTTAATCTTACATGGAAATTGTTTCTGGATTTGAATAATACCTGAGCTTCAAATCTGCTTGCTTCTTGTTGTATTGCTTCAGCACCTCATATGCATTTATTCTAACATTAACTGGAGTCTTCCCCAGAAAACATACTTCATTTCTAATCAGTATCATTTCACAAAGAAGCAATTATCCATTGAAGTATTGCAAATCTGGTTTGCTATTGTTGGTCACATCATGTGTTGCTTTGATTGTTGTGAAATGGGATCCAACCTGTTGGTCTCGTTGTATTTCCATTTGCTGAAGTATCAACGACCACTATACACACTACTGGAGTTCCACGGACTGGTTTAATTTGTTTGTATATGCTCAGTTGTAATCTTTGTATACATCTGAGTGAATGGATTTAGCTGACATGGTAATGTTTATTCTTTAGGTTTTGCTTCACAAGGTCATCTATCACCTCCTTGAGGAAATGGGAAGGGCCATTGTGGAGAAGGCACCGGGAACTGCTGAAACCCAGGTTTCGGGTGAGGCTGAGGTTCTGAACATATTTGAGCTGAAAGGGCGCAGCAAGTCAAAAGGACCGGATATCAAGATTGCTGGCTGCCGTATAACTGATGGCCACTTCAGCAAATCCGGAACCATGAGGCTGTTGAGGAGCGGAGATGTTGTCTTTGAGGGTCCATGTGCGTCCCTGAAGCGGGAGAAGCAAGATGCAGAGACAATCGAAAAGGGTAACGACTGTGGACTGGTGATTCAGGATTATGATGATTTCCAGGTAGGGGATATCATACAGTGCTTGGAGCAGGTGATTAGGAAGCCTAAGTTCATCTCGACGCAGAGTGGTTCGGTTCGAATTGAATGCTGATATAGTAATCGTTGCGGCTGACACTGTTCCATTTTCTGTTAATTCAGCCAGTTGTGCTGAACTGACCAAAGGTTTCGAGTGTAACAAGATTTTGTTCGCTAGCAACCTGTTGCAACTGCAACCAAAACCCTTTCTAAACTCTGATATGAGATAATTAGGACAAAAATTACTGCATTTAGTTGGTTTTGTAATCTTTTGTGTCATGTCTATAGGGATGAAAACAGATCGGATACGAACGGATATCACTAATATTACATTTGTTTTCATATTTTTGTCTGGATTCGGATTCGAATACGGATAATGTCAATCATGTCGGATATGATACAATTAGATATCGACATCATAAATATGCGATTTGAGTATTCGGATACGGATACGGTATTCGATATTAAATATCCGGACTCGGATCCGGACAGATCTGAACCCCTCTACATGGATTCGGTCTCGAATACGGTCGGAAAATGCGAACACAAGGTTGGCAAGTACCCTTGTGTGTTCGTTTTGTGACAAGTGATTGTCAATGTGATCCACGAAGTAGGTTGATTGGTGACTAAACCTACCTTGACGAAAGCCTTGTGTGCGACATGTCTCTTAGCTTGTGTTGTGCAGGTGTGGAGCACGGAGACGGTAGCCGACGGCGAGGTGAAGGTCAAGGTGGATGTGCCGTGCCGATGGACTGAAGGGGTGAAGGACGGACGTGAGGCTTGGACCGAGGGACCCGGAGACCGGGTGGCTAGCCGCGGTGGCTGACACTTGGGACATCGATAAGCGCGAGAAGACATGGGAGTGACCGTGTTGACCGTAGAGGTGACACGCGTCGGATGGCGGGGGACGCGTATGGAGTACGCTACTCGTGGAGCGGTTTGATGGTTTGGACCTCAAAACCATCGGAGGCGGGTTTACGGGTTTGGGCCTCAAAACCCGGACGGAGGTTCCGAGGAGGAACGAACGGCACGTGGCGGCATCGGGGAGTTCATGTCGAGGCGAAGCTACCGGTGAGGAGGTGCGGTAGCCGTCGGATCAACATGAAGACCGGGTTGGATCTCTACGCCCTTAGGCTTATTGGTTTAGCTTTTATGTATCCAGAGACATTTAGGAGAATGTAAAATAGCTCTGTTAAATAGAGTATGACAGCCCCTTGCCTCCTCACCTCCTCCATTTTTTATTTTTTCCTTTAGGATTTCTTCCTCTAGTTGCTTGTGTGAGAGAGAGATCCATTAATCCACCGATTAGTATAAGAATCATGAATCTTTGAGGGAAGGAAGTCCCGAATCCTCCGGTGTCCTTCGGTGTTTGGCGGATGAAGCAATTTGTGTGTTCTTGATGTGTTCTTCGCGAACTCCTCCCTTACCCCTCTAGTTCTTCCTTTGATTCGTCGTTTTTAGCTCGTTTTAATTCATTTTTATTGCATGGCCTTGATCAATGACGTGAG
This sequence comes from Saccharum hybrid cultivar R570, assembly GCA_038087645.1. NCBI lineage: Eukaryota > Viridiplantae > Streptophyta > Magnoliopsida > Poales > Poaceae > Saccharum > Saccharum hybrid cultivar. The sequence goes on from JAQSUU010000509.1 coordinate 802,325, forward strand.
TTGAGATTTTTTACCGAAGGATTTGCATCAATTCCTCACGAGATCATAGATCGGAGCGAATCAAAAGTTAGGGTTCGTTTTGGGGGATTTTCGTGTTCCTTTGATTTTCTGTTGATTGGCTTCAAATTGGATGATGATTTCTTAGAAATAGCTCACCTACTCTTTTGTGATCCTCTGTGCAAAATTTGAGAAAGAATCATAGAGCTTTGATCGAGTTTCTGCGTTTTTTTTGGTGCTCGCTCTTTTCTGTCGAGAGTCGTCTGTTCGTGCTGTTCTTGGCGCACAGGTGCGGTCCGCGGGCGCACTGGCTCTTCCATCGGTCCTGATCGGTGTTTGATTTGTTCATGCTAGTGTTCCTGTCCAGAACACCTGTCGCGTTCTCTGTTTGAAGCACCGGCGGCGCTCGGTGGTCAGGCGCAGCAGCGTGCAGCTCCACCGCCCACGACCTTTTTCCTCGCTGCTCGCCTGCTCGCTCTGTTCTTTTCATTGGCCTTGTTTAGATGTTGGAATTGGGAGGAGAAGTTGGAATAGTGTAGGTCACGTCGTACTGTAGCAACTTTTGTTTTTATTTGGTAAAAATTGTCCAAACTTTGACTAATTAGGCTCAAAATGTTCGTCTCGCAAAGTACAACAAAACTGTGCAATTAGTTTTTAATTTCATCTACATTTAGTACTCCATGCATGTGCCGACATTTTGATGTGACGGAGAATCTTCTTTTTGCATAGTGAAATTTTGGGGTTGGATTTGGGAACTGAACAAGCGCATTGCTTTGTTTTGTTCCCGTCTCCTGAAGCAGCAGGACAGAGACAGCAGCTGCACTTCGACAATCAGGCAGTGCATTCAATGATCAGAAAGTAGCTGCTCAGCGTGGTGTCATTTTTAGCAGCTGCACTTCGGCATCAGCTAGTCTGCTGCTGCTTTTATTCACTTGCACAAATGGAGCTACTCAGTGTTCATGTTAGGCCGCGTTCACTTGCCATGCATACCTAAAATATTTCCTCTTCCACCTGTCACATCGAATCTTTAGACGCATGCATGAATCATTAAATGTAGGTAAAAAAATAACTAATTGCATAGTTTGTTTGTAAAGTTCGAAACGAATCTTTTGAGTCTAATTAATCCATGATTAGACAAATTTTACCAAATAACAACGAAAAATGCTACAATAACTTTTCACCCAAATTTTCTCAACTAAACATAGCCTTACAGAATTTTCAGAGTAGCAGCTGGCGTGTTGTTCTTGTATGCTTTGTCAATTCTATGATACAGTGATCACTAGTTAAATTATTATTGCATGCTTTGTCTTTAGTGCTTATTTACTCCACTGAGCAACATCTTATCCCTGTTTTTAATGTGTTGATTTTAACTGGTCACTAGCACATGAGCAGCACGTGTTCGAGTTTTGAGTTGATCCAGTACCTTGCTATATCTTAATGTACCAATCATTAGTTTGCTCTTCCTGATTTGAAATATATATTTATGCATGCGTTTCAGCTTATATAATTTCTTAGCAGGCAACTGTATGTATGCTTACTTTGGCTTGCATTAGCAAAAGTTTTTATCGTAGTATTATTTTGCTTCTGTTTTGATTTGAGAAGGTTCTTTTCGGCCAAGTTCTTTTTGGGTAACAATGGGGATATAAGCCAAGCTCTTTTCGGCAGAGAAATTTTTAGTGACTCCCATTCACCCCCCTCTGGTCGTCGTTTTCGGTCCTTCAATTGGTATCAAAGCCGGTTAAGGATCATTCCACCTTAATCGGTCCGTGATCCACGAAGGCGACATGGAGCGTGGTTCCGGCAAACCACCGTTCTTCGATGGAACAAATTATCCCTATTGGAAGATCCGCATGTCCGCGCATCTCCAGGGGATTGATTGGCTTGTTTGGGAGATTTGCGAGGATGCTACTTACGTTGTGCTTGAACCCCGTGCTCATGTCACGCAAGATCAAAAAGATCGGCACAACACTAATAGCAGAGCTCGCGCAGTTCTTTTCTCGAGTCTTTCTCTTCCAGAGTAAGAGAGAGTCTCTGATTGTACTACCGCTCGGGAGATCTGGGTGAGGCTTCAGAGCGATCACGAGAGGACCGCACAGGTCAAAACCAGACTCTACGAGACGTACAAGAGGGAGTACGAGAACTTCATCTAGCTTGATGGCGAGTCCATCGATATCATGATTTCTCGCTTTTAGACCATCATCAACAATATGCGAGCAAACAAGGTACAATTACCTTATGACGATCACGAGAGGGCACTCAAGCTTCTATATGCCCTAGATCGGAAGGTATGGGATGTGAAGGTGACTGCCATCATTGAGTCTTCGGGGTATGAGACCCTCACCGTGGATGAGCTTTTCAGCAAGCTCAAGTCCACCGAGATCGACTAACAGACCCAAGCCAAGCTTAAGAATCCCTCTGCACCGACTATAGATTTGGTCTTAGGTAACGGCTCAAGTTCTTTGGCTAACCCTTCACAGGTGTCTTTTGCCTTATCTTCTTTGGTGTCTATCACAGAGGAGCAGATGTAGAGTCTTGGGGATGACGAGCTGATGTTGATCATCAGCCGGTTCTCGCGGTTTCACAACAACCGCTTGAATCGCCGGTGTGGTGGTGGTCCGAAGGAAGGATGCTACGGCTGTGGAGATCCTGACCACTTCGTCGCCCACTGCCCCAAGAAGAACAAGCACTCCTTCAATAAGTACGACTCTAACAAGCGCAAGGACAAGCGCGAGTACACCTCCAAGCACAAGTCGAATGGAGGATTCGATAAGGAGGCGCTAAAGAAGAAGTACTTCAAGAAGGCCAAGGCCCAAGAGCGCGTCTTCCTCGCCTCCCTCAGCGACCTCGACAACGACACTGATGACGACCAGTCTTCTTCTCCCTCGAGCGATGATGAGTCCGAGAAGAGGCGTCAGGACAAGTTGACCGGGCTTTGCTTCATCGCCAAGTCCATCCACGGAGGTTACTGCACCATGGCCGTGGATGAAGGGGTGAAGCCCAACAAGGACGTGCTTCCTGGTGATGATGACTCTACCGAGGTAAAACCCTCCGTCGACGCTCTTATTGCCAAGCTTGATATCATGACCGATACTTTGATGAGTTAAGATAAGTTACTGAAACGTGCTACTCGTGAGAGGAAAAAGTTTAAGGACAAGCTAGAAGTTATGGAGAAAGAGCTTGAGGAAGCTAAGAAGCTTTTCATTCATGTGTCTGACGAGGTTGAGTGCGATGAATGTGCTGTTCATATGACTAACTTTTCTGAGTTGCAATCTAAGTATGCTGCCTTGTTAGATGAGAACGATGAGCTGAAGGCTAGGTCTAGCTTGTTGGGTGCATGCAAGTCTTGTTTAGGCTTGCAATCTGAGCTGACAGAGAAGAATGCCAAGATCCTTGCTTTTGAGAAGGCCAGTTCAGATAGCACGGTTGTTGAGTGTGCACGTTGTGAGAGCTTCGTGTTGAAGCTTGAGTCTTGTAGGCATGACAAGATGAGATCTGAGGAAGACAACACATACCTTTGGTCCATCTTGAATTGGGTGTCTTGTAGTGAGCCGTAGTTGGGCATGATGATGAGCCAGTTCAGGCGGGGAACTGGAACATCGGGAGTAGGCTTTGCTCTAGGTGGGAAGGGTGAACATGTCTATGGCAAAGTTGGTGAGTTCAGTGGTTTGAGCCTATGTGAGAAACCTTCCACTACTCCCAAATTGATCAAGATCAATCCACGTAAGTCTACCGAACCCACTGTGAAAGATGGAGTGTTTGAAGAGCCTCCAAGAGCTCCACCCCAGAAACAAGTTTAGGTTCCAAAACCGAATTATCTTAGGAATCCACTTGACACTCTACCGAACATCTCTGAGGATCCCCTTCCTAAAGCTAGAAAGCTACCAAGAGTGACACATACCCACAAGAAAGTGAGCCAACAACCACCCAAGAGAGAGGTGAGGTATCACTGTGACTATTGCCATAGGGATGGTCACCTTGTTGAGTTTTGCTTTAGGAGGAAGAGAGATGGGTGGCGGGAGTATGAGTTGAACAACCGGAACATATACCGTTCGCCCCATGGTGTACATGTGCCGCCTGTTCAGAGGCGTAATGCTAGGCTAAGAGGTGTAATGCCTCAAGGTGCTAGGCCTCAGGTTGCTAGACCACGCGGTGGTCGTGGTGGTCGTGCCCGGCGTGGTTCAGGTCATGATCAATATGACTTTGGACCTCGTGGCAGTGGCTTTCAGTTCTACAGCTCTAGCGGACCACGTTTTCCCTCACGTGGTGCCCGCTTTCCTCAAATGGGACATGGCATGTTTGGTGTTTTTCCTAACACTTTTCCAGGGCAAATGAGCCAACACTGGTATCCTTCACAGTTTACTAACCCCAGTGTTACGCCATTTGCTCATCCAATGTCTTTCTATTAATGCAGGATGGAGGTCTGGAGAACACATGGCTTATTGATTCCGGATGTTCGCGCCACATGACCGGAAGCTCAAAATGGTTCTCCAGCCTCGACCCCGTGCAATGTAAGGAGTACATCATATTCGGGGATAATAGCAAAGGTAAAGTACTTTCTCGTGGGACCATTCAGGTCAATGAGAGTTTTGTCTTGAAGGATGTTGCTTTGGTTTCAAACTTGCATTTCAATGTGCTTTCTGTTTCACAACTCCTTCAAGATGGCTTTGAAGTGCGCTTTAAGACCGACTTGTCTCGAGTTCTTGACTCTCAGGAAAATCTTGTTTGCCAGATTATTCCTTTTGGCCGTGTCTTTCGAGCTAATTTGTCTCATTCCTTTGGCTCTTCTCGATGTTTGGTGGCTGGATCCTCATCTGAGCTTTGGAAGTGGCATAGGAGACTTGATCACTTGAGCTTTGACTTACTAGCTAGGTTGGGCTCACTTGATCTAATCCGAGGATTGCCCAAGTTAAAATTTGAGAAGGATTTGTGTGTCACCCTTGTCGTCATGGGAAGATGGTTGCCGCTTCTCACTCACCTGTGAATCAAGTCATGACCAAGGAACCCGGTGAGCTACTTCACATGGACATAGTTGGTCTAGCTCGGGTTCGGTCAGAGGGTGGAAAGTGGTACGTTCTAGTGATCGTGGACGATTTTTCTCGCTACTCTTGGGTGTTTTTCATGGAGGGTAAGGATGAGGCTTTTTCACATGCTCGAGATTTGATTCTTCGGTTGCAAAATGAGTTCCCTAAGAATGCTGTGAGAGCGATTGGCAATGACAATGGCACAGAATTCAAGAATACTCATTTTGAAACTTTTTGTGCTTCTTTGTGCCTGAGCATTAGTTTTCTTCTCCCTATGTCCCTCAGCAAAATAGTGTTGTTGAGCACAAGAATCGGACCCTTGTTGAGATGGCTAGGACGATGCTCGATGAGCATAGGACTCCTAGGAGATATTGGGCCGAAGCGATCAACACCACGTGTCATGTTTCCAATCGCATCTTTCTTCAAGCCTTCATGAAGTAAACTTCTTATGAGCTGCGATTCGGTCGACTACCCAAGGTGAGTCACTTTCAAGTGTTTGGATGCAGGTGTTTCATCCTGAAACAAGGTAATTTAGATAAATTTGAGTCTCGATCCTTGGATAGTGTCTTTCTTGGTTATGCTTTACATTCTCATGCATATCGAGTACTTAATCTTAAAACTAACCGAGTCGTAGAGACTTGTGAAGTCACTTTCGACGAGACCATGCCTTGTTCTGTTCCTGTCTTTGAAAGTATAGGTGATCAGGAGATTGGTGAGAGCATCTTCGTTGAGGAGAATGAGGAAGATGCTGATTGGGGAGATGCAGAGCCAACCTCTTCGGCTGTTCCAATCGAGTCTGCGACAACTACTTCCTGTCATGGACCAGATCCATCTTCTTCCACTACATGGGGTCTACACGTGCCGCCTCCTCAGCCTACGCCGACTGCACCTAAGGAGGCCCCAGTAGCTGTTGAGGGGGAGGTGACATCTTTGAGAGAAGCCCCTCGGCACATCCAGCGTCGCCACCCGTCTCAAACCATGATCGGCGACATCAGTTAGCGTGTTACATGCTCAGGATCATATGAAATATCACATTTCGCTCATTCCGCTTTTGTCGCTAATTTCAAGCCACAAAATGTTGGACACACACTTTCTGATTCCGATTGGGTCAATGCTATGCACGAGGAGTTATAGAACTTTGAGAGGAATGAAGTCTGGGTCTTAGTTCCACCTCCACCTGAGTGTCACCCTATAGGTACAAAATGGGTTTTCAAGAACAAGCAAAGTGAGGATGGAGTGGTGGTGAGAAACAAGGCTAGGCTAGTGGCTCAGGGGTTTTGTTAGAAAGAGGGAGTAGACTTTGAAGAAACCTTTGCTCCTGTAGCCCGTATCGAGGCTATAAGGATACTCTTAGCTTATGCAGCTTCGAAAGGATTCAAGCTGTATCAAATGGATGTGAAGAGCGCCTTTTTAAACGGGTACATAGAGGAAGAGGTGTATGTGAGGCAACCCCCTGGCTTTGAAAATCTCAAGTATCCCAACCATGTTTACAAACTCCACAAAGCCTTATATGGGTTGAAACAAGCCCCGAGAGCCTGGTATGAGCGTTTGAAAGCCTTCTTGCTTGCTAAGGGCTTTAAGATGGGTTCCGTAGATAAAACTTTGTTTCTCCTCAAGTAAGGCACTGACACACTTTTGGTTCAGATTTACGTGGATAATATCATTTTTTGTGGTTCCTCTCATGCTCTTGTTGCAAAGTTTTCTGAGACTATGAGCAGATAATTCGAGATGAGCATGATGGGCGAGTTGACATTCTTCCTCGGGCTGCAAATCAAGCAAACACGTGAAGGAACATTCGTGCACCAAGGCAAGTACATCAAGGATCTTCTGAGGAAGTTTGATATGGGCGAGGCCAAGCCTCTTTCGATGCCCATATCGACCACGATGGCCCTAGACGAGGACAAGGAAGGAGAAGCTATGGACCAGAAGGAGTACTGAAGCATGATTGGATCGTTGCTGTACCTGACGGCAACAAGACCGGACATCCAGTTCGCGGTCTGCTTGTGGGCGCGCTTTCAGTCTTCACCGCGCACATCGCATCGTCAAGCCGTCAAGCGGATCATGAGGTACCTTTGTTTCACACCCGAATTTGGTCTTTGGTTTTTGGCTTCCTCATCTCTTTCTCTTTGCGGTTACTCTGATACAAATTATGTTGGCTATCGTACTGAGAGGAAGTCTACTTCTGGGACTGAAAGCATCTAGGCCCCGAGGTTTGGTTTCGGCAATTGATGACAACGCTTTATTACCATGACTAACGTGTGTTTTGCAGAAACTTTGGTAAGTTAGGTCATGGAAGTTTTAACTACTTTGGGCACCATGGTATTCATGCTCCTTGATGGAAATCGTTTTGGTTTTCAAAAGAGTGACGTCAAGATTAAGGACGGTTAGTTCCGGATGTCGAGGTGTTGAGAGACATTTGGAATAGTCGTTAGGATCTTCGTTTTTTCTCTTTTGGCCGTACTATAAAGGGGGGCATGAGCGGGTAGCTTGACCTAGGCGAGTCCTATGTTTAGGTGTGGTGCACACTTGTTAAACTTGGCGCTAGGCAGCTCTAGAATAGCTCAAAGTTCAGTTGGAAGCAACTTGGTTCAAGTTGTGACGCGTTTCGGAGAGTTTCGGGTCATTTTCCCATGACCGGACGCGGTCCTCGGCATGACCGGACGTGTCCGGTCAGTACAGTTCCACGGCTAGGGTTTCAGCTCTGAACACCGGACGTGGTCCTCGCGAGGACCGGACGCGGTGGTCAGAAGTCAACACGTGTCACTTGAGGGAAACACCCGATCGGACGCGACCTGGGTGTGATCGGCGCGTCCGGTCACAGTCCAGTAAGGTCCAGAGACGACCAGACGCGTCCGGTCATCACCGATCGGACGCGGTCGCGCGTCCGGTGCGAGTACAGTATGCTCCCTGCACGATCGGACGTGTCCGGTCACCCCTGACCGGTGCGTCCGGTCACTCAGTTGTTTTTCGGATTTCGACCGTTACGAGCGACCGGCGCGTCCGGTCAGTTCAACCGGCGCGTCCGGTCAGCTCGTGTTTTGCTGAGTCAGCGGGTAACGGTTCGTTTTGTCTGTGGGGTGTATAAATACATCCCCACCACCTCTTTTAGAGGTCTCTTGCTCATTTGATCAGCTGATAAACACCTTTGGAGTGCAAGGGAGTGCAAGAGCACTAGTGAGGATAGAGATTTGAGAATCAAAGCTTGAGAGTTGCTCACTAGCGATTAGAGAGTAGCAAGTGTGCATCCACTTTCTCATTTGGGCTCGTAGTGGTCAAGTGAGAGTTCTAGCTTGTTACTCTTGGTGATCGCCATCACCTAGACGGCTTGGTGGTGATTGGGAGTTCCATGATCATCCGGCGGAGCTTGTGGATGACCCAACTCATCTTGTGAGCGGTTGTGGATGATTCACCGGAACGGAGTGTCAAAGAATCAACCCGTAGAGAGCACTTGATCCTTGCGCGGATCAAGGGGGAGCTACACCCTTGCGCGGGTGCTCCAACGAGGACTAGTGGGGAGTGGCGACTCTCCGATACCTCGGAAAAACATCGCCGTGTTCCTTGATCCTTTACATTCAAGCATTTACATTCTCGTATTTACTTTCATTGCTTGTTTACATTCCTAGACTTGCCATGCTAGACTAGGTTTGGAAACTAGGGTGCAAAACTTTGTATCGGTAGACTCTCTAGGAACACAAGTAGACACTAGGGGGTGAATTCCGGCTTGTAGGATTTATTTCTTGCATTTAATTTTTAGAAAAGCCCAATTCACCCCCCCTCTTGGGCATCTTGATCCTTTCAATTGGTATCAGAGCCGTGTTGCTCTATTTTTAGGCTTTACCGCCTAGAGCAAGATGTCTAATGGGGAAGGACCACCTCCCACTTTTGAGGGAGACGATTTTCCATATTAGAAAATTCGTATGGAGGCGTACCTCGAAGCCATAGATATTGGGTGCCTTAGAGCCGCAACCGAAGGGCTTCCCCCCATAAGGGATCCCGCTAACCCAAGTGGTGACGAGGAGAAGTACGACCGGTGGAATGCAAAGGCCAAAAATGCACTCTACCGGGGCTTAGGCAAAGATATCTTCAATCGCGTGCGTAATGCAAAGAACGCTCATGAATTATGGGAAAATCTTTATGCTCTCCATGAGGGAACTAAGAGTGAGCGTGAGGAACGCTATCACATAGCTTTAAAGAAAATTAATTCTTTTGAGATGCTTCCCAAAGAAAGTGCTAATGACATGTACACTCGCTTGAATGTTCTTGTAGAGGACCTCAATGCTCTTGGGCTCACCAAAATGAGCCAATCGGATGTTGCAAGGAAGATCTTGAGTGTGCTTCCCGTTGAGAAGTATGGACACATTGTCACCGTGCTTCACCAAAGTGATCTTTCCACCGCAACACCGACTCAAGTTTTAGGGAAAATCAATGCTCATGAGATGTACATGCATATCACTCCGGAAGAGGGCTCATCATCTTCCAAGAAGAAAGACTTGGCCTTCAAAGCTAGTCATGACAAGAAGAAGAAGAAGGGCCAAGCCATGATGGTGCAAGAAAGCTCAAGTGAAAGTGATGTTGATGATGAATCACTTGCACTCATGGTGAGAAAGACCACCAAGATGCTAAAGAAGCTCAACAAGAGTGGCATCAAGTTCGATGGCAAGAAGAAGAAATTCTTCACAAGTAGCAAGAGAAAGCCAATCTCGGAGATGGATTGCTACAATTGTGGTGAACTTGGCCACCTAGCTCATCAATGCCCTAGACCACCAAAAGACAAGTACAAGAACAAGAACAAGGGCAAGAAAAATGATTCAAGTGATGAAGAAGAAGAGAAGAAGAAGAACAAGCCATACAAGAAGAAGGATGGCAAGAAGAAGGAGTTCCACAAGAAGAAGAAGGGAGGAAAGGCATACATTGTTGGTGATTGGCTCACCGACATTGAATCATCTTGTGAGTCCTCCGAAGATGAGAGCGATGATGAGAAAGAGAAGGTTGCCGCATTTGTGATGGGGCCATCATCTTCACCAACATCTTCATCACCACCTTCACTGCCTCCTTCACCATCATCGTCCACTACTCACCTATGCCTTATGGCCAAGGGTGAACGAAAGGTACAAAACCATGATAGTGATGATGATGATGATAGTGATAGTGATGATGAATATGACTCACCTTCTTATGATGAACTTGTAAAATTGCTAAACAAATACACTAAAATCATAAGAAGAACTAGAAGTGAAAATGATGATCTTCAAAATGAAAATGAATCACTCTCATCCAAGCTTGAAAATATTCAAAAGACTAGTGGTGAGCTTAGAGTTCAACATGAAGTGATGTCTTCCACTCTCAAGGAGCTCAAAACCTCTTATAAAGAGCTTAAAGATCAACATGATAAACTTGAGAAGAAGCATGATGAGCTCATCACTAGACATAATTCTCTAAAGGACAAATACACCACATTAAAAATTGACTATGATAGTCTTGTGGTTGCTAATGAACTTGCTCTTGAGACACATGATGCTACTAACCATGTTGTTAAGTGTGATATAGCTACATCATGTGATGACTTGATCATTGAAAGCATTGAGCGAGGTTCTAGTAGCAAAGGCAAGAGTGTGGTTGAGTCAAGCAACCATGATGATTATGCCAAGATTAAGAGTGAGAATGAGAAGCTTGCAAATGAGAACAAGAAGCTAAAAGGTTTGATGGCTCTTGAGAAGCAACCAACAAATGAGTCACTCATTGAAGAAAACAAAAAGCTCAAGCAAGAAAAAGAGCATCTCAAGACCGGCCTAAGCAAGTTCACAAGAGGCCAACATTTGCAAAGTGAGCTCCTCATGAACACCGTAATGAAGATGGATAGAAGTGGTATTGGGTACTTGGCAAATCAAGAGAAGAAAGCAAAAGCTCAACAACAACAAAGCAAGTCAAAGCCCAAGCCAAAGAGATGTGTTGAGTGTGGTCAAGAAGGTCACTTTGCTCATGAATGCAAAACTCCGCCACCACAACCCTTGCCCAAGCATGCTAGACCCTTCGCCTTCAATGCTCATTATATGCTAAGAAAAGATTCAAATGGAAAGATAAAAGTCATGTTTTTGGGTCCCCCAAACAAGAATAGGCCAAAGAAAATATGGGTTGCCAAGTCACTAGTTGAGAAAGTCAAGGGCCCCTCTCAAGTTTGGGTCCCTAAACAAAAAGCTTGATCTCTTGTGTGTAGGTGAACTACAAGACCGGTGGATCTCATTGGGTTATTGATAGTGGTTGCACTCAACATATGACCGATGATCCTCGTATGTTCACCACCATTGAAGAGAATGGAATATGTCAAGAGAAGATCACATTTGGGGATAATTCAAAGAGCAAAGTCAAGGGTATAGGCAAGATTGCAATATCACATGATCACTCACTCTCAAATGTGCTCTATGTTGCTTCATTGAGTTTCAACTTGTTATCCGTTGGGTAACTTTGTGACCTTGGCTTCCAATGCTTGTTCACACCAAATGAAGTGGAAGTTTCAAAGATAGATGACAAGCAAGTGATATTCAAAGGCTTTAGATACAACAATCTTTATCTTGTTGACTTCACCTCCGAAGATGCAAATTTGATGACATGTTTGTTCACCAAGACCTCACTTGGTTGGCTTTGGCATAGGAGGCTTGCTCATGTTGGAATGAACACTCTCAACAAGCTATTGAAGAAAGAACTAGTGAGAGGATTGAAGGATGTGAAGTTTGAAAAGGACAAACCTTGTAGTGCATGTCAAGCGGGCAAACAAGTTGCAAACACTCATCCAACCAAAGCTTTCATGTCAACTTCAAGAGTGCTAGAACTTCTACACATGGATTTGTTTGGGCCTACAACATACAAGAGCTTGGGTGGTAATCTCTATTGTCTTGTGATAGTGGATAACTACTCAAGGTATACATGGACTTTCTTCCTTCATGACAAATCCGAAGTGGCAAATTGCTTCAAGAAGTTTGCAAAGAGAGCTCAAAATGAATTTGAAGTCAAGATAAAGAAGATTAGAAGTGACAATGGCAAAGAGTTTAACAACACCAACATTGAAGCTTATCGTGATGAAATTGGAATCAAGCATGAGGTCTCTTCAACCTACACTCCTCAACAAAATGGTGTAGTTGAGAGAAAGAACCGAACTTTGATCACCCTTGCAAGAACAATGCTAGATGAGTACAACACTCTGGAGAAGTTGTGGGCCGAGGCAATCAACACCGCATGCTATGCTTCAAATCGCCTCTTCCTACAAAAGTTTCTTGGCAAGACCCCCTATGAGTTGCTTAATGGGAAGAAGCCGGATGTCTCTTTCTTCCGGGTGTTTGGTTGCAAATGTTACATCTACAAGAAGCGTCAACACCTAGGGAAGTTTCAAAGACGTTGTGATATTGGTTTTCTTGTTGGTTACTCATCAAAGTCCAAAGCATATAGAGTATTTAACCATGCCACCGGTTTGGTTGAAGAAACATATGATGTGGAATTTGATGAATCTAACGGCTCCCAAGGAGCAATTGAGAATTGTGATGATGTAGGTGATGAACCCTTGAGGGAGGCCATGAAGAACATGCCGGTGGGAGACATCAAGCCAAAAGATGATGATGACGATGTACAAATTGTTGATCCACCATCTTCATCACGTGTGCCTCAAGATGATGACAAGAATGAGAGAGTTGAAAATGAAGACACTTATGTCTCTCATGAACAAGCCGAGGCACAAGCTCAAGATGTTGATGCTCCCCATCCACCTCCTCAAGTGGTTGATAGAAGAAACTCACCACTACTTCAAGCACATCCATAAGATCTCATCATAGGGGGTCCCACAAAGGGAGTAATGACTCGATCTCAAAAACTAGCTTCTTTTGTTGAACATCACTCTTTTGTCTCTTGCGTTGAACCTAAGAATGTAGAAGAAGCTCTTCAAGATCCGGATTGGGTGAATGCAATGCATGAAGAATTGAACAACTTCACCCGCAATCAAGTATGGACACTTGAAGAGCATCCTAAAGGTGCAAGAGTCATTGGAACCAAGTGGGTGTTCCGAAACAAGCAAGATGACCAAGGCATAATGGTGAGGAACAAGGCAAGACTAGTTGCAAAGGGGTTCTCTCAAGTTGAAGGTTTTGATTTTGGAGAGACCTTTGCACCCGTTGCAAGACTTGAAGCCATTCGTATCCTCCTTGCATATGCATCACATCATGATATGAAACTATATCAAATGGATGTGAAAAGTGCATTCTTAAATGGCTTTATAAATGAACTAGTCTATGTTAATCAACCTCCCGGGTTTGAAGACCCTAGATATCCTAATCATGTTTATAGGTTGTCCAAGGCGTTATATGGGCTCAAGCAAGCCCCTAGAGCGTGGTATGAGCGCCTCCGGGACATCCTCATTGAGAAGGGCTTCACCATTGGGAAGGTCGACACCACACTATTCACCAAGAAGTTTAATGGGGAGATCTTTATTTGTCAAGTATATGTTGATGATATCATCTTCGGATCAACAAATGAAGATTATTGCAAGGAATTTGGTGAATTGATGTCGAAGGAGTTCGAGATGTCAATGATTGGAGAGCTCACATTCTTCCTTGGATTTCAAGTAAAGCAAATGAGAGAAGGGATTTTCATCTCTCAAGAAAAGTATACCAAGGATCTTCTCAAAAGATTCAAGATGGAAGAATGCAAACCAATCAAGACCCCAATGCCATCAAATGGACATCTCGACCTAGATGAGGGAGGTAAACCGGTTGATCAAACTCTCTACCGTTCTATGATTGGCAGCTTGTTGTACCTTACCGCATCTAGGCCCGATATCATGTTTAGTGTGTGCATGTGTGCCCGCTTTCAAGCGTGCCCTAAAGAACCTCACCTAAGTGCCGTAAAAAGAATCCTAAGATATCTTAAGCTCACCCCAAGCATTGGTCTTTGGTATCCCAAAGGAGCTAGATTCCAACTAGTTGGCTATTCCGATTCGGACTATGCCGGTTGCAAAATTGATAGAAAAAGCACATCCGGAGGGTGCCATTTGCTTGGAAGATCTTTAGTATCTTGGTCATCTAAAAAGCAAAATAGTGTGGCTTTGTCCACCGCCGAGGCGGAATACATTGCCGCGGGGGCTTGTTGTGCACAAATCTTATATATGAAACAAACCCTCCTAGACTATGGAATTGTTCTTGAAAAGGTGCCACTTTTATGTGATAATGAAAGTGCCGTTAAAATTGCTAACAATCCGGTACAACACTCTCGCACCAAGCACATTGATATCCGCCATCACTTTCTAAGAGATAACGTTGCTAAAAATGACATATCACTAGAAGGTGTAAGAAGTGAAAATCAATTAGCGGATATCTTCACTAAACCTTTGGATGAGGCAACCTGTTGTAGGTTAAGAAGTGAACTCAATGTGCTTGATTCTAGTAATTTTAAAAAATGAGCGTGTGTTATCCCTTGCATTGCATTGTATGATATGCCATGTTTATTTTATCGCAATGTTTTTAGGGCTTGGCTAACACGGTTACGATAACCCTTCTTTGGAGGAGTGAAAAAGCCTAACCGTGGATCAAACTTGACAAGCATTCTAGTTTTACCTTCTTGTATTGCATTGCATATGCATGGTTGTTGTTCTTGTCGTTTCTTTTCGGTTAAGCTTTGAGCAACCTCTGTGTTCGTCCATGGATAGAGAGAGCATTTTTACGCTCCTAAAGGTTCAAAAACTCTATTGCATGGTCATACGTTGGTCCTTGGGTGTTTATTGCCTATTTTCTTAAAAATAATACTAGCCTAGGGCAATCTATTTTTTTTAAAAAAAATTTGAGGGTTTGAGTGAGGTCACTCATATCGTGTTCCAATTGGTGTTTATTTGTGTCTTTTTGAATTGGAACCTGATTGGGAGAAGTCGCGTCGTTGTTCGGAACAAAGAAGGGCGAAGAACAGTGACCGGACGCTGGACAGGACGCTGCACCGGACGCAGTGATACTTCACCACCGCGTCCGGTCCCGGCGTCCACCAGCGCGTCCGGCCATCCAGAAGACCAACTCCAGATCTACTGATCGGACGCTGCACCGGACGCGCCTCTGTTGACCACCGCGTCCGGTCCCGGTTACCACCACCGTGTCCGGTCATTCGTGACGATTTCCCGAGCTCCCCTCGACCGAACTCTGACCGCGTCCGGTCAATCCTCACCGGACGCGTCCGGTCACTCCAGGAGCTTACTGGAGTGTGACCGGATGCTGCACCACCGCGTCCGGTCATAATGACCACCACGTCCGGTCGTCACACGTCGAGCGGATCTGACCCCTCATATAACGGTTCGTACTCGGTCGTTTCTTCTAATCCGCCCGAGATTTTTTTTTCCGCCGCCGCCGCGCCATCTCCTCCGTCGTAGCCTCCGCCGCGCCTCCGCCGCAGCCGCCGCCGCGCCTCAGCCGCGTCTCCTGCCCCGCGCTGGCCCTCGCTCCCGCGTGCGCCAGCCCTGCCCATGCCTGCCCACGCCAGCCGCACGCACGCGCCACCGCCACCCGCTCGCCACCGCGCCACCGCCGCCCGCACACGACCTTGCCGCCGGTGAGCCGCGCTCCTTGCTTGCCAGCATCATCTCCGGCAGTGGGCTGCCTCTCGCTCGCCTCCGATCGATCTTCGTCGAGTTGCCCTAACCCTAACCCTAGGGTTCGCGTAACATCGTTCGATCGTTCGTCGTCGAGGTTTTGTCGCGCGTCGTCTTCTTCGCGAGAGCTCGTCCGGCGATTTCGGGAATCTCGCGATCTAGGTCACCTCATCTTGTCACCGTCGTCTCATCGATCCGAGGTAGCTTCACGTCTCGATTCTCATCGTATCACATATGCTTGCTATCTCTAGGGTTTCGTACCTTTTAGTTGTATATGTGCTTATAGTAGATCTCTCTATTCCGTCGTTGCAGCGAGTCTGTCCGTGTGTCGGGGTGAGATCAGTTTGTTGAATCCGAGGCCAAGCCTGCGGATACGGATTGAGGCCAAGCCTCTCGAGTGATAGTTCACCATCTTTCAGAGGTTTTCAGTCAGTTTGTCAGCATGGTGCGTTGCAAGAACGCCGGTGGTGCTCCTGGTGACGGGGACAACAGTCCTCCTCGTCGGTCTGAGATTGCACGTGGGAAGCGTATCAAGGTCATGGCCAGAAAGAAGAAGAAGACACTCACGGAGGCAGAGATTGCTCAGGCCGTGGCAGATGCAGCAGAGCAGGCAGAGAGAGGTGGCAGGAGCAGTGGCATACGCATAGGCGAGCGTCGCTTTCATCTTGAAGGTCGACAGCTCGGCATAGAGGCCACTGAGGGTACTGAGGATACTGGAGCTACAGAGGGCATGTCAGTTGATCCACCTCCAGAGGCTCCAGAGGCCACAGAGGCTCCAGAGGCTACAGAGGACACAGAGGAGCAGCCAGCTCAGTCTCCACTACGTCGCCGCTCCACACGCGCACGTACTCAGGTGACTCCTAGGCCAGAGGGCCAGCGTCGTGGAGCACGTCCTCCACCCAGAGCTAGAGGTTCACCCCCGGTCGAGCACTTTGACTTGAGGGGTGCTACAGCACGTCAGGTGCAGGGGTTGAGGTTCGTGGAGGTCAGTCGGTGGTTTCCGCCTGTGAGGGATCCCAGAGCTTCAGAAGGCTTCTATACCCCACTTCAGGAGGATTTCTACAGGGCTCTAGTTGACAGCGGTATTGCTTTCCGACCACAGAGGGTCTGTCGACTTGAGTCACTAGTTGAGGTTGTGGGAGAACAACTACGTCCGCACCTATCCTTTCTGCCAGGCTTGTCAGATCTTCTTGGACGGACAGGTGCATACTGCGGCACATGGGTCAGAGAGTTCTATGCTTCACTATGGATTGATCCTACCCATGATTTCATTCACTTTGCATTCCGAGGCCGCGATCACCGTCTATACAGCACAAGAGTGCGGGAGATTCTCAGACTCCCAGCTTCCAACACGAAGATACATCAGCTGTGTTTTGGTCAGACTCCTCCACCGAGACGCCCTCACGGCGGGGCAGTGCCACCTACAGACTTAGTTCGACCCTGCTTCCGTGAGCCTTTTGGCGAAGGGTCTCGTCGCACGCCTGCCAGTTTGACACCACTTGCCAGAGTTCTGGATGCTATAGTCAGACGCACTCTACTTCCCAGACTTGGCTACAGAGAGGGACTGACTCGGATGCAGCTATGGGTTGTTCACCACCTCCTCTCACAGACACAGTTTGACATTTGGGATCTCATACTTAGTGAGATGGAGGACACCAAAACTGAGGGCTTCAAGGGTAATCGTTAGCTGCCCTATGCACACTGGATCTGCTTCATCATTAGATCATCCATCCAGTTACCAGCAGAGATCCGAGCTGAGATATCAGATACTACTACTGCTTTCCCTGAGTATGATATCCGTCAGCTTTGGGCTTCAGTCACTAGAGATCAGGCCCCAGTGCCAGGACAGCGTGTGCGACCTAAGGTTCCTGAGACAGCAGCTGAGCAGGACGCCACAGTTGATGAGCTTGCAGAGGCAGAGCTTGCCGATCTTGACGCTCAGCCTGCTGATCTTCCTGAGGATGTGACATCTGACAGCACTGATGAGGACTACCAGCCCATCCCCAGGTACCGGTCTCCTCGGTCTCACGACCACGAGGCCGGTGACTCTGGTTCAGCCTCCCGCACAGACCCTGCCATGGTGGCGATACTTGAGAGGTTGACCCAGGCACAGGAGCAGCAGCAACAACAGATACAGCGACAGGCTCAGGACACAGCTGCAGCACTTGCACAGATTCAGGCTCGTTAGGACGAGTTTCAGCGTCAGCAGCTTGAGATCCAGAGGCAGCAGGTTGAAATGCAGCGACAGCAGTACGAGATTCAGCGACAGAGTGCAGCCAGTCAGCAGCAGTACTTGGATCTCCTGTGCCACCTAGTCACTGTTGGGGTTCCTCCGCCTGCTTCTGTCCTGACTTCTGCTTTACAATCCAGTGATCCATCGAGTCAGGGACAGCCGGGTTTCCAGTTCACATCTCCACAGCAGCAGGTTCCCCAGTCATTCTAGTCCCCGAGCTTCACGCCTATTCATACGGGGTTTACACCTTCAGACCAGCCTCGCCCTCATCTCCTGACAGGCACACCCTTCCGTGATTTCAGTGCTACCTACAGCGAGTTGACTGGTCAGCCGACGCCCTCGCACACTACCTTTGCTACTTCTTCAGGGTTGTCAGCTTCAGAGGCAGCTATTCCTCTAGTGACAGGGACTGGTACTACAGAGACTCTACCTTCGTCAGTTGCCTCGACAGATCCTCCTGCTATTGGCTCGCTACAGGCTCAGGTCACTCAGACGGATCCTCTTATTGCCACTACGACAGTACCTGTTCCTGCCATTCAGACCCAGACAGTTACACAACCACATGCTTCTTCAGAGGGTCAGCCAGATAGCTCAGATTCCGAGGGAGATTCTCTACACTTCGTGATTACTCCGCGCACCTCGGCACCCGGCACGACTCCGTCTGTCCCCCCGTCAGATCCTTAGATTAGTTTTTTGGCGCTTGATGCCAAAGGGGGAGAGAGAGTAGTTTCACGGGGAGTTTTGAGAGAGGTTTTTCGTTTTTCTTGTGTGCTACATTCATGCATCATGTTTACTTTTTAGTCATTGCATTCGTGTGACATGTCGTCGTGTGATAAACCTTGAGTCTTAATGTTTTATCCAGTCACATTGTTAACACTTGTCACCTTTTTTAATTATAGCTCTAAGGTTGTGCTTCCGTGCCTTACTCCGATTTCTTATGAGCTATATCTGTATGTGTACTAACGTTCTTTGTCTTATCTTATGAGTACACTCTTTTGGCTTGGGGCACATAAGCAATTCCTAACCCCTTGTGCTTATTGCTTTTTTGCTTATGTGAACCTTGCATGCTCGAAAACCTCAACTCAAATCTTTTATATCTTAGTGTTGTCATCAATCACCAAAAAGGGGGAGATTGAAAGCATCTAGGCCCCGAGGTTTGGTTTCGGCAATTGATGACAACGCTTTATTACCATGACTAACATGTGTTTTGCAGAAACTTTGGTAAGTTAGGTCATGGAGGTTTTAACTGCTTTGGGCACCATGGTATTCATGCTCCTTGATGGAAATCGTTTCGGTTTTCAAAAGAGTGACGTCAAGATTAAGGACGGTTAGTTCTGGATGTCGAGGTGTTGAGAGACATTTGGAATAGTCGTTAGGATCTTCGTTTTTTCTCTTTTGGCCGTACTATAAAGGGGGGCATGAGCGGGTAGCTTGACCTAGGCGAGTCCTATGTTTAGGTGTGGTGCACACTTGTTAAACTTGGCACTAGGCAGCTCTAGAATAGCTCAAAGTTCAGTTGGAAGCAACTTGGTTCAAGTTGTGACGCGTTTCGGAGAGTTTCGGGTCGTTTTCCCATGACCGGACGCGGTCCTCGGCATGACCGGACGCGTCCGGTCAGTACAGTTCCACGGCTAGGGTTTCAGCTCTGAACACCGGACGCGGTCCTCGCGAGGACCGAACGCGGTGGTCAGAAGTCAACACGTGTCACTTGAGGGAAACACCCGATCGGACGTGACCTGGGTGTGATCGGCGCGTCCGGTCACAGTCCAGTAAGGTCCAGAGACGACCGGACGCGTCCGGTCATCACCGATCGGACGCGGTCGCGCGTCCGGTGCGAGTACAGTATGCTCCCTGCACGATCGGACGCGTCCGGTCACCCCTGACCGGTGCGTCCGGTCACTCAGTTGTTTTTCGGATTTCGACCGTTACGAGCGACCGGCGCGTCCGGTCAGTTCAACCGGCGCGTCCGGTCAGCTCGTGTTTTGCTGAGTCAGCGGGTAACGGTTCGTTTTGTCTGTGGGGTGTATAAATACATCCCCACCACCTCTTTTAGAGGTCTCTTGCTCATTTGATCAGCTGATAAACACCTTTGGAGTGCAAGGGAGTGCAAGAGCACTAGTGAGGATAGAGATTTGAGAATCAAAGCTTGAGAGTTCCTCACTAGCGATTAGAGAGTAGCAAGTGTGCATCCACTTTCTCATTTGGGCTCGTAGTGGTCAAGTGAGAGTTCTAGCTTGTTACTCTTGGTGATCGCCATCACCTAGACGGCTTGGTGGTGATTGGGAGTTCCGTGATCATCCGGCGGAGCTTGTGGATGACCCAACTCATCTTGTGAGCGGTTGTGGGTGATTCACCGCGACGGAGTGTCAAAGAATCAACCCGTAGAGAGCACTTGATCCTTGCGCGGATCAAGGGGGAGCTACACCCTTGCGCGGGTGCTCCAACGAGGACTAGTGGGGAGTGGCGACTCTCCGATACCTCGGAAAAACATCGCCGTGTTCCTTGCCCCTTTACATTCAAGCATTTACATTCTCGTATTTACTTTCATTGCTTGTTTACATTCCTAGACTTGCCATGCTAGACTAGGTTTGGAAACTAGGGTGCAAAACTTTGTATCGGTAGACTCTCTAGGAACACAAGTAGACACTAGGGGTGAATTCCGGCTTGTAGGATTTATTTCTTGCATTTAATTTTTAGAAAAGCCCAATTCACCCCCCTCTTGGGCATCTTGATCCTTTCAGGGACTTGTCAGTTTCTTGGGTCTTCTCTTGTGTCTTGGTCCTCTCGCAAGCAGTCCACTGTAGTCCAATCCACCATAGAAGCTGAGTATGTTGCTGCTACTGCTTGCTATTCCCAGTTACTTTGGATGGTTGCTACTTTGCGAGACTATGGCTTAGAGTTTAGGCGAGTGCCTTTATTCTGTGATAGCACCAGTGCCATATGTGTAGCCAAAAACCCCGTTCTCCACTTCAAAACCAAGCACATAGAGATCCGTTTTCACTTCTTGCGAGACCACTATGAGAAAGGGGACATTGACCTTATTCATGTTGGCACCCACAACCAGCTCGCAGATATCTTCACCAAACCCCTTGACCAAGCCCAGTTTGCTCGCTTGCGAGGGGAGCTTGGAGTTTGTTTCTCTTTTTAGTGGAATGAAGTTTTCAGTTTTTGTACATTAGTCTTTGGTTTTCTTTTTAGTTTAGCTTTTGATTTTGCTTTTGTATTATTTTTGCATATCATATCATCATGTATCATATTGCATCTTGAGCTTCATCCTTATAGTAGCTAGATTGACACTATGCTCTTGTTGGGGATGTTATGGATATATATGATGTGCTTTGCTTAGACTCACTTGATCTCTTGATATGAGCTAATTTTTTTTTTTTAAAATGTGAACTTGAATAACACTTGAAGAAACTTGAAACATGTTCACCACTACTTGCGGCAACTAGCATGTGTAGGTATGTCGAGAACCCTTTTCTGCTTCATATATATGCTTAGTTGCTACGGCTCATACCTTCAGTTACACACTTGCTTGAGAAACTTGAATTTGTGCTAAAACTTAAAAAAAACAAGGTATGAAAAGATCAGGATGGGTCTTTGCTGTCCCATGTCAGAGTATCGAGACACCTCCCTATTGCACTTAAGGGTGAACTTGAGCTTTGTAATGGATACCGAGATCATTGTCTTAAGCTTCTGATTGCTTTTGGCATAGGCTTGACCTGATCGATAAGTTAGGTTTTGATGGCATCGATAACCTCCCGCACATATTTGTTTGACAAACTTTGGTGATAAGCTGCATAACTCCGATAAAATTCAATTGATTGAAAATTTAATCAAATCACAAGTTTGTCTCATGACATGATGTGTGAACTTTGTTTGGGGTAGTTCATTTTGCATACATGTGTAGCACAAGGTTGATCTCCTGTCTATATTTGCTATGTGCTCTTTTGGTGGTGAACCCTCTTTTAAATTGCTCGAACTTGATCAAACTTGCTACAATGCCATATTTCATCTCATTTGATCACTTTGAGCATTTGCTAGCACGTGTATTTGTTGATATGTATACATGACAGCATCAGTTAGATCATCTTTTCAATCTACTTGCTATAATTTTGAAGCTTCTGCATTTGTGTATTTCTACATTCATAGTATGTTTTGAGGGGGAGTTGCAATCCTTGGCTCTAGCTTGATAAGTGCATATGTCAACAAGGAGGAGAAGTTTCCACACTCACAATGTCACAATCACCCAAAGTTAAGAGATATGCATTCATTTGAGTGAGATTGCATTTGTTCAGGGGGAGCTGCACTTGAGTTGCTTTTGCTAGATGTGTTGAGCCTTTGCCTCTTCTAGAGGGTCTAGCAGTTTTTCGGCTTTTCGACTGTTGCTAGCGGTGTTGAGCCCGTTGCCTCTTCTTGATGGCTAGCTTTGTTTTACTTGGTTGCATCGAGCCGTTGCTCATGTCTTTGGGGACCAAGTTTTGCTCATTTTAAATGACCTGGTTTTCGCTTTTCTTTGATTTTTGGTCATTTGGTTGAGCTCATTGTTTTTCTCTTCTTTTTTTTCTTTTTCTTTTACTCAAGCTGTTAGTGTATTGATGTTGACAATGCACTCATTAAGGGGGAGATTGTGAACACAAGGTTGACAAGTACCCTTGTGTGTTCATTTTGTGATGAGTGATTGTCAATGTGATCCACGAAGTAGGTTGAGTGGTGACTAACCCTACCTTGGCGAAAGCCTTGTATGCGACATGTCTCTTGACTTGTGTTGTGTAGGTGTGGAGCACGGAGGCGGTAGCCGACGGCGAGGTGAAGGTCAAGGAGGATGTGCCGTGCCGATGAACCGGAGGGGTGAAGGATGGACGTGAGGCTTGGATCGAGGGACCCGAAGACCGGGTGGCTAGCCGCGGTGGCTGACACTTGGGACATCGACAAGCGCGAGAAGACATGAGAGTGACCGTGTTGACCATAGAGGTGACACGCGTCGGATGGCGGGGGACGCGTATGGAGTACGCTACTCGCGGAGCGGTTCGATAGTTTGAGCTTCAAAACCATCGGAGGCGGGTTTACGGGTTTGGGCCTCAAAACCCGGACGGAGGTTCCGAGGAGGAACGGACGGCACGTGGCGGCATCGGAGAGTTCGCGTCGAGGCGAAGCTACCGGTGAGAAGGTGCGGCAGCCGTCGGATCAACATGAAGACCGGATTGGACCTCTACGCCCTTGGGCTTATTGGTTTAGCTCTTATGTATTTAGGGGCATTTAGGAGAATGTAAAATAGCCCTGTTAAATAGAGGATGGCAACCCCTTGCCTTCTCACCTCATCCATTTTTCATTTTCTCATTTAGGGTTTCTTCCTCTAGTTGCTTGTGTGAGAGAGAGATCCACTAATCCACCGATTAGTGTAAGAATTATGAATCTTTGAGGGAAGGAGGTCCCGAATCCTCACATGTCCTCCGGTGTTCGGCGGATGAAGCAATTTGTGTGTTCTTGATGTGTTTTTCGCGAGCTCCTCCCTTCCCCCTCTAGTTCTTTCTTTGATTCATCGTTTTTTAGCTCGTATTAATTCATTTTTGTTGCATGGCCTTGATTAATGACGTGAGTTGAAACTTTCCACTGAAGGATTTGCATCAATTCCTTACGAGATCATAGATCGGGGCGAATCAAGAGTTAGGGTTCGTTTTTGGGGATTTTCGTGTTCCTTTGATTGGCTTCAAATTGGATGATGATTTCTTGGGAATAGCTCACCTACTCTTTTGTGATCCTCTGTGCAAACTTTGAGAAAGAATCATAGAGCTTTGATCGAGTTTCTGCGTTTTTTTGGTGCTCGCTCTTTTCTATCGAGAGTCGTCTGTTCGTGCTGTTCTTGGCGCACAGGTGCGGTCCGCGGGCGCACTGGCTCTTCCATCGGTCCTGATCGGTGTTTGATTTGTTCGTGCTAGGGTTCCTGTCCAGAACACCTGTCGCGTTCTCTGTTTGAAGCACCGGCGGCGCTCGGTGGTCAGGCGCAGCAGCGTGCAGCTCCACCGCCCACGACCTTTTTCCTCGCTGCTCGCCTGCTCGCTCTGTTCGTTTCATTGCTTTGTTTTGTTCCCGTCTCCTGAAGCAGCAGGACAGAGACAGCAGCTGCACTTCGATAATCAGGCAGTGCATTCAATGATCAGAAAGTAGCTGCTCAGCGTGGTGTCATTTTTAGCAGCTGCACTTCGGCATCAGCTAGTCTGCTGCTGCTTTTATTCACTTGCACAAATGGAGCTACTCAGTGTTCATGTTACAGAATTTTCAGAGTAGCAGCTAGCGTGTTGTTCTTGTATGCTTTGTCAATTCTATGATACAGTGATCACTAGTTAAATTATTATTGCATGCTTTGTCTTTAGTGCTTATTTACTCCACTGAGCAACATCTTGTCCCTGTTTTTAATGTGTTGATTTTAACTGGTCACTAGCACATGAGCAGCACGTGTTCGAGTTTTGAGTTGATCCAGTACCTTGCTATATCTTAATGTACCGATCATTAGTTTGCTCTTCCTCATTTGGAATATATATTTATGCATGTGTTTCAGCTTATATAATTTCTTAGCAGGCAGCTGCATGTATGCTTACTTTGGCTTGCATTAGCAAAAGTTTTTATCGTAGTATTATTTTGCTTCTGTTTTGATTTGAGAAAGTTCTTTTCGGCCAAGTTCTTTTTGGGTAACAATGGGGATATAAGCCAAGCTCTTTTAGGTAGAGAAATTTTTAGCTACTCCCATTCACCCCCCTCTCGTCGCCGTTTTTGGTCCTTCAATTGGTATCAAAGCCGGTTAAGGATCATTCCACCTTAATCGGTCCGTGATCCACGAAGGCGACATGGAGCGTGGTTCCGGCAAACCACCGTTCTTCGATGGAACAAATTATCCCTATTTGAAGATCCGCATGTCCGCGCATCTCCGGGGGATTGATTGGCTTGTTTGGGAGATTTGCGAGGATGCTACTTACGTTGTGCTTGAACCCCGTGCTCATGTCACGCAAGATCAAAAAGATCGGCACAACGCTAATAGCAGAGCTCGCGCAGTTCTTTTCTCGAGTTTTTCTCTTCCAGAGTTCGAGAGAGTCTCCGATTATACTATCGCTCGGGAGATCTGGGTGAGGTTTCAGAGCTATCACGAGGAGACCGCACAGGTCAAAACCAGACTCTATGAGACGTACAAGAGGGAGTACGAGAACTTCACCTAGCTTGATGGCGAGTCCATCGATGTCATGTTTTCTCGCTTTCAGACCATCGTCAACAAGATGCGAGCAAACAAAGCACAATTACCTTATGACGATCACGAGAGGGCACTCAAGCTTCTATATGCCCTAGATCGGAAGGTATGGGATGTGAAGGTGACTGCCATCATTGAGTCTTTTGGGTATGAGACCCTCCACTGACTTTGTCTGGTGTTTCTCCTCTCCAGAGGAAACTGCGTCGTAATCGATCTATGCTTTTGATTAGCCACTTCTGTGCGTGGAACACTGTGAAGTGATAGATCGGTAGTGCCGATAGGACAATTTTCACTAAGGTCTCTCTACCTGATGTCAACAAAAATTTTCCTTTCCATCCTGGAATTCTAGCCCCTATCTTATCCACCAGAGGTTGTACTTCAACTTTCCTTAGTTTTCTGGTATGTAAAGGTAGTCCCAAATACTTCCCTGGGAAACTGTTGATCTTCCCTGGGAAGCATTGGATGAGAGTAGGTACCACTTCTGATTGTAGTCTGATTGGAAATATTTCTGTCTTTGCCATGTTGATTCTGAGCCCTGAGCATGTACCAAAAAATTGCAGAATTTTTTGTAAGCTCATTAGTTCCCTGGCTAACGGGTTTGCGAACAGTGCTGCATCATCGGCATACAAAGAGCATCGCAGCCTCGCTGCTCTGGGGAGGACTGGCTGAAGGATACCTTGCTCTGCCGCTTTTTCGATAATTCGCTGTAGTGGGTCGATGGCGAGGATGAAAAGCATTGGAGATAACGGATCGCCTTGTCTAAGGCCTCTTGCGTGTTTAATGTTTTGGCTCGGGCGTCCATTAATGAGAATTTTGGAGGACGATGTTCCCAAGATTGTAGAGATCCAGTCTCTCCATTTGGTGCTGAACCCAAGTGCTCTCAATACCTCCAGCAAGAATGACCATTCTATTGAGTCAAAAGCTTTAGAAATGTCTAGCTTTATGAATAGTGCTGGCTTCTTATTCCTATGCAGCAATTGGATTACTCTCTGCGCATAAAGAAAATTGTCGTGTATACACCTCTTCTTGATGAAAGCATTCTGCGCGTACGAAACTAAATTGTTCATGAACGGGGAAAGCCTGTTTGCCAAAATCTTTGTGATGGTTTTGATGAGACTTGATCAGGCTAATTGGTCTGTACTCTGCCAGAGTCATAGCATCTTGTTTCTTTGGCAACAATACTATATTTGCTTCATTGAACAAGTGCATCTTTGAGGCTCTGTGATTGTAGAATCCCAGAATCACATTGTATAGGTCCTGTTTAATTATATTCCAACATTTCTTATAGAAAATTCCTATGAATCCGTCTGGTCCCGGAGCTTTTTCCGGTGGAAGTTCTTTGATTGTGTTCTGCAATTCCTGCACAGTGAATGGATTATCAAGCTCTTCCAGGTTGTGTGGCGAGTATCCTAGTGCCGTCCAGTTTATTGTTCGGTCTCTTGAAGCTCTGGTTCCAATTGCTTTAGCAAAAAATTCAACTGCCACTTTATTTTTATCTTCATGAGAGATGGCAACCCCATCTTCACTTTGGATGGCACTATGTACATTTTGTGTCGTCGTGCATTGGCATGGATCTGGAAAAAACGGGTATTTGCATCTCCTTTACGTATCCATGTCAGCCGAGAATGCTGCCGGGCTCTTGCTTTTTGGATTATAGCTAGTCCAGTTGACTTTGCCTTTAGGTATTTTTTGAATTCCATCTCATCCGACGTTAGAGTGCGTCTTTCTTGTGCCCTTTCAAGCTCCAGAAGAGTAATATGAATGATGGACTCTCTCAGTTTCCATTCACTGCATTGTGCACGCCTCCAAACCTTTAGCGCTCTTGCCGTACGCAGTAGTTTTACATGCATGCGTAATAAGGGGTCTTGAGTGTTTACATGCTGCTCCCATGCCTGCTGGACCGTTTCCATGAATCCTGGCATGTTTACCCAGTACGATTCAAATCGGAAGCCTCTATAGAAGTCAAAGCTTGTATCGCCTTGCATGAATAGAGGGCAGTGATCCGAGCCCCTGGATGCCATCGCTTGCAGATCGGTTCTTGGGAAAAGGCCAAGCCAATCCGTTGTTGCTAGGAAGTGATCAATTTTGGTCATTGTTGCGTTCTGTTGGTCATTGCACCAAGTAAATCGTTTCCCTTTTAGCTCTAGCGGCGCAAGTTGTAGGTTATCAATCGTATTTTTGAACCTATTGATCAATCTGAGATTTACTCTCTGATTATTCTTGTCTTCAGCCCGATATATCAAATTGAAATCTCCTATGATGAGCCACGCTGGCTCCATATGTTGTTTCAGATTGGAAATCTCCTGAAGGAAGTTGATCTTGTCTTGGTCAGCTTGGGGTCCATATACTCCAGTTAGGCTCCACGATAAATTTTCCTCCAACATTGTGATCTGAACCGAGATTGTGTTTTGAGTTGTTAGCACGGGAACCATTTGGAAGAAACGATCGGATGCTGCCATCAATATGCCCCCAGCTGTACCCACGGCTGGCAGAACTGAGCAGTTCCTTGCCAGCTCTGACCCTACAGTTTCAATGAGCAGGCTTTGGTTCCAATTCTGAATCTTGGTTTCTTGCAAGCAAACTATAGTGGCTCCCGATGAGATGATCAGGTTGCGTACACTTGCTCTTTTAGCTCCGTCGTTGAGTCCTCTAACATTCCAACAGAGAATTAAACACTTTTGTTGTGACATTTATTCACACTGATTGCAACTAGATATCGATAAAGCAAACTCGCCAAGTTCTTCGCATAACTGAACCGAAGGCAATAGAGCCCACAGGTTCCAACCATCCGCCGATGTCCATAGGAGTAGCTGAAGCCAACAGAGCCAATAGGCCATAGTTTCCCCAACATAACAAATTCCCAGGTTCTTGTGCCGATGGCTACAGTGCCAGCAAGCAAAGCAAGTCTCTTGAAATTGACTAACATGGGCTGATACGCCCCCTGATGGCCTCGCAGGGCCCAAACTACTACAAAGCTACTCCACCATTCCTTCATTCGCACCTGACTAGCATTGGTAGTGATTGCTGACATTGGAGAACAGCGTCAACTGCCCTTGAGGCATGGAAGCCTTAGGCCATCTTCTCTGGCTGTGTTGCTTTCTGCTTCTTAGGGGTGATCCCCTTCTTCATCTGCATGGTTCCGTGGTCTGCCAATACCTGAATGGCCTCCATCTTGTTCTTGTTGAGTGGCCTGTCGAAGTATTGTGAGAATGAATCAAAGTCAGTGATAGCAGCAGCTTGTTTTACAGGCGACAGTTCACCTAATTTTTTAGAGAGCAAGTCCTGGGCAATTTCAATGGTATGCTTTCCCACTCTCGACTTCGCCTTATTCGCTAAACGGGTACTTTGGCGTTTGTTGTTGTTTGTTGCTGTTTCTTGGGCACTTGAATTAGGTGAAAAAGGTTCTATAAGCTCTGGGTTTGGCAAGACCGGTTGCTCTACATTCATCGAGATGGAGTTAATGAATGAGTCAATTGCATCAGTAGCAGTTACATCAGCGCCATCAGGCGGACTAGGTTGCTGATCTAGAGTTGGGACAGCACTCTGGATATTGGGACATTGTGTTACAAATTTTTGTATGCATAACTCTGGCTGATCCTCTACTGTAACCCTCTTAGACTCTTGGCACACAGAGACAGACTGCTGCAGTTCTATTGCATCCCTTGCAGGATCTGGACTCAAGATGACAGGGTTGGACATAAAATGGTGCAACTCTACCTCTGTCCTCACAGGCTCTGGACTACAGCTAACAGGGTTGGACATAGTTTGATCTAGGTTTATTTCAGTTTCCTCTGCTATAGCAACTCTTTCAGCACATAAGGAACTTACAAGCACGTCGCACAGTGGATCATAGTTGTTGATTTCCATCAGCTTGTTGTCTTCACTGACCTGCTTGATCTCCTTATGCCTTTCCTGATTGAGGGTTGGGGTAGTCTTCTTCCCATGACCACCTTGATCACAATAGATACGGATTTCATCAAGCATCGGATCAAAAACACTGGGTGCATCAACTGAATACAACTTAGAAAAGGAAAAAATTTCAGGTGGGCTCTCAGATGCAACAGCAGGGTGATCTCCATAGACTGAAAATAGCGGTACAGCAAAGGATACATGCTTTGTGCTCTTATTTTTAGTTGCTAGAGCAGGGGTGACTTTAGCTTTGTATGTGAGCTTCCCGGTATGCTGATGGTGCCTGGAGCGATAAGATCCTCCCTCACGCGGAGCGTTGGTGCGGTAGTTGGAGCTGTAGCAGTCTGCCACCCCATTGCGGCAGCGAGTGACCCTGCCCCAGGCAGAAGCACTCCTGTGGCGCCTGTGGTGACCGCCATTGTGGCCCCTGTCTTCGTCATCCCTTCTATGGTGCCTCTGCTCCTGGCGTCCATGGCCTCCCTCCCGGCGGCCGCGGTTCTCACCCTGCTCATCAGGAACGCCATACCTCCAGTCGAAGTCCCTACAACGCTTGCGGTTTGGTCCTCCTGGGCCCCCGTCACCATTGATGAATGACAGGTCCTCCACCGTGGCCAAATGAGGGAGAATCTTGTAGGTCAGGGCATGTTTGAGTCCAGTTGGAGGATCATGATGTACCTGCACGGCGTCGGGGTTGGTGATTGTCAGCCACACCTTCTTCGGAATCTTGCATGGGTCTGCACACCAGGCCTAGAGATCATAGGTCCTGGTCCTCTCATGGTGGCGGGTGTGCTCCTCGACGTAGTGGATGGCGCAGGATCGGCCCAGGATCATTGCAGCCACGTCTTCCCCCCAGGCATGAGGTGGGATCCCCTCAATGCGGAGGTTGACGTGGAACTCTAGGTGGGTGTCTTCAGCTTCCCTTGTCTCATTCCAAGTGGCGAAGTTGAAAGTCCTGCCCCCGTCAACGATGCTTTGCTGACGGGTGACCCGCTGTCTGCAATGCTCATCAGAGAAGATGACCAGATATTGCTCTGGATAATGCTTGACCACCTGAAAGTCATCGAAGCCAAGCCCGAGCTGCGATTTGAGGGCGTCGCCGACGTGGTAGGGTTCGGTGTCGTGGTTGTTCCCCTGAAGCCAGCACACCGCAGCCTTGCCAATGAGCGCATCCCTGCGCCACTTGATGGCTCCCGTAGCAGAGACAAACACGGTCTGGGTCGCCGGCCGAGCTCTTGGGTCTCCGGGGTAGGCTGCCATAGCAGCCGGCAGTGGATCACCCCGTGCAACCTCTAGGTAGGAGCGCTGGTTTTGCCTGGCAGTGGAAGGGTGAGGTTGGGAGATCGGTGGTGGAGTGTGTTGCTGGACCGTCAAGTTCCCGGTGACTTGTGGCTTTAAACTGCGTTCCGGCTAGCGATATGGACATCTACTCGCATGATGGCCTCTTCCACTGCATCGCCAGCAACGGGTAGGTGAATGGCAATCACTCACAAAATGGTCTGACGCTAGGCAGTTGTAGCATTTACCGTATGCGTGTTGTTTGAATCTTCCAATTCCTCGAATTGGCGCTGTCCGCTGCTTCTCTTCACTCAACGGCCTTGAAGCTTGCTGTTCTCGCCGCCACCAGTACGGTCCCTTAACTTCCTTCCAGTTTCCTCGGCTCTCCCCACTGAGCTCTGCACTCTGCATACGCCATGAAGGCTCACCCGCTTGCTTGCACGCATCTTGGTGTGCTTGCAGGGCTGATGTTGACTGGACCTTCGAGGTTGCCTTCCATGGAGCACGGGGTGGAGGAGGGCTTGGAGGCTTTGCCACCCACTTTTCCTTCTCAGCCATTGTAAATCGCTGCTGGCCGACGGCAGGCTTGGAGCTTGAATGCGTAGATGCCTGCACGGGTACTCTGCAGCTCTTCTGATTCTTCCGATGAGCTTGAATGCTACCCGATATGTCACCTTTGTAGATCGTTGAGCTTGCCTTTTCCCCTTCTTGAT
The DNA here is from genome assembly GCA_038087645.1 of Saccharum hybrid cultivar R570. Taxonomy (NCBI): domain Eukaryota; kingdom Viridiplantae; phylum Streptophyta; class Magnoliopsida; order Poales; family Poaceae; genus Saccharum; species Saccharum hybrid cultivar. The sequence goes on from JAQSUU010000509.1 coordinate 833,322, forward strand.
TCGGTTGATTTCCACTCGTGTCGCAACTGGAGTTTGAATGTAGGTTCTGCTGCCTCGGTGGAACGGCCTCCACAGCGGATTCCTGGACGGCTCCCAACTTTGAATCTTGAAGCAGCCGTCTAATGTCTTGCGCCAACTCTTCTAGGATGCAGGCCTCCTCTTCATCATCAATGCTTGGCTCTGGACGAATTGAATCTCCTACAAACTCGTTGGAATCCTCCACAACTGGCTCCTGATGGCGACTCTTCTCTGCTTCTCCTTCCTTCGATATCTGAGCTTCCAGAGCGGTAGAGGCGCCGAGAGGACAATCAGCAGATAGATCCGGACAAGGCGCAAGCGGATCTGCGATTTGATTTGGGTGATTCGTGTGGATGGAGGGGATTTGGAGGCTGGTGGTGGGGATTTCGCCTGCAGGGGGGCGAGGTGGGTCGGGGGACGGGGGCATGTTCGGCCTCCGTCTATTTGGATTCATTGTATCCCAATCTATCGAAACCTGACTTGGATGCAAGGAAGGTAAATATAATGTGTTGATTTTAACTGGTCACTAGCACATGAGCAGCACGTGTTCGAGTTTTGAGTTGATCCAGTACCTTGCTATATCTTAATGTACCGATCATTAGTTTGCTCTTCCTCATTTGAAATATATATTTATGCATGTGTTTCAGCTTATATAATTTCTTAGCAGGCAGCTGCATGAATGCTTACTTTGGCTTGCATTAGCAAAAGTTTTTATCGTAGTATTATTTTGCTTCTGTTTTGATTTGAGAAAGTTCTTTTCGACCAAGTTCTTTTTGGGTAACAATGGGGATATAAGCCAAGCTCTTTTCGGCAGAGAAATTTTTAGCGGCTCCCATTCACCCCCCTCTGGTCACCGTTTTCGGTCCTTCAGAAAGTATCCGTACCGTTTTCATCCCTACATGTCTACATGAGAAAGATCAGTGGGTTGTATATTCCGTTTCATAATTTATCCAAATTTGTGTCACGTGAATGCAAAGTATTTGCTATTGTAATTGCCACACCATTCAATTTTCCGCTTCATGGATTCAGATTAAATCTGTTTCTAGGTAAAACAATGTATGCAGTATTTCGCATGCCCCTCTTCCTGAAAACACTGTCAACTCACAACCATATGCGGCAAAATTTGAAGGTGCATCTATAACTTGAATGCTGTATCGGTGTTGGAATGGATTTCACTCGCTAAGTCGCTATTGAAGTTGCATTTGTCACTATCGGTTGAAAACGCTAGTTTCATGGGTGCAGTGAGTATTTTCGATGCAAACCGTTATTTCCGCTGCTGTTTTCGGCTACAGAGAATTCGAGACATGCATTTGGAGATGGATGATTTCGTCACCGAAGAAAGAATATTTCATTGCGAGCTGTTCCCACATGAACACAGAAAGAAGATTTCTGGATCATGGCATAAGCTTGATCACTGCGTGACTGCAACAGTCCTAGCCTGCTCTAGAATCCTGACCAGTGGTCTGCTGCTGCATCTCGGCCCTTCGTCCAGCGGCGTGTTTCCCCACCTGCATGCAGCCACGCCACTGCGTCAAAGAATGCATCCCATTTCGCAAAGAAGGAAAAAAAACCTCTCAGATTTTCTATGGGAATCATATGGTGGCTTCCTCTGAAACTCGTGTGAGATTCATGCATAATACTGCTACGCACCTGTCTTTGGCCAGAACGTCTGCTCCGAAGTCTACGAGCATGCTGGCGACGAGGTGCAGGCCCTCGGCAGCGGCGACGTGAAGCGGCGTCCTCTGATCGTAGTTCTTGCAGTTGGGGTCGACGCCGAACCTGAGCAGCCTCTTGAGCAGGTCGATCTTGCCGTCCGTGACGACCCTGCACAGGTACCCTCCGGCATCCTCTAGGTTCAGGGCTGCACCGTGCTTCACTAGGAGAGAGGTGATCCTCTCATGGCCTGTTTTCAGTGCTAGCAGCAACGGTGAATTCCCAAACTTATCTGCAGTTTCAGATCAGTAGTTTCAGGTACGGTTGTTTATCAAAGCATGTATATATTTATGATTGCAATGAACATTTTTCCTGCATACCTATGCTGTTGACATTGGCTCCTCGCGCGAATTAGGAACCTGACGATATCTTCATATCCTCTTAACGCAGCAACATGCTGTAAGGATAGATTTTGGTAAATCTAAAGTTACATATGTTTTTACACTTGGTTGTATTCACAAAAGAAGGAAGTAATTTAAGCTTTGCTAGTTGCTAGCCAGCCCATATTTTATATTTTCACAAAGGGAAATGTGCTTCATGTTGCAATTTTTCCAGTGAAAATGAACTTCTGAAGTCTGAATAGTAATTACTGTATGAGAGAGGTCACATTCACATACCAGCGCAGTCCTTCCATCGTGATCAGGTTTACTCGGATCTGCTCCTGCACTGATCAGTCCTTTCAGACGGAACAAATCTCCATGGTAAGCGGCATTGTTCACTCCAAGGACCAGCTCTGCTTCTTGCCTTGATATCAGGTACGTGATATCTGATTCCAACTGCTTCCCTTTGGACTCGGTGGCTCTCCCCTACAGAAAAAAAAACTTTTCAGCTAAATTTTGACTCGGGCTGCGAAAACATTACTCTCTTTGATTGGCATGCTTACCTTGAGCAGGTTGCTCAAGATTTGACGGCTATCCTTGAAGTAAATCTGCAGGATGCTGGTCAGGGACTGCTTGTCGATTCTCAGGAGGCTACAAAGCTCACAGACCCTGACTGTGTGTGGCTGTGGAACGTTGCAGACTACGGAGACATCGCCGGCGATGTCGTAGGGCAGGAGCTCTGAGATGATCTCCTCTGACCCACCTTCTCCAGTGGTTACCTCTTCCTGCAACAGCCACAAACAGGATAGGATGACTGAAGGTTAGTTGTCTGTGCTCATGCAGTGATACAGCTCTGTTTTCTCATAATTTATGTATTTTTTCCTTGAAAAATGAACAATAGAATTATGGGTGTAAATTTTCTCCTGACAAATCATACCAAGCATCCGTGGGCCACAATATAAATTTGATCCACCACAGTGCCTTGCTCTAAAATAACCTCCCCAGGGAGGAAAAATTCTTCATGTAACTTTACCACCTGAAAGGATCATGTAATGATTTGAATGAATGCTATGCGTGTTCTAGTTGTATTACAAATGAAAGAAGCTCTGCTACATCTGCAAATAAATCTTACAATCTGGCTAAGGAAGTCTTCTGAGCATCCTCTGAACAGGTGCACTCTTGAAACCATGTCCAGATACAGTGTCTGGGACATCTGCAAAACAAAATGCAAGTTCATATATATATAATCTTAACTGTGCATGCACACAACATTTTCAAATGAAGAAGCTGCTCTCTTGGCCATATATACTTCTGGTGTGAAGACTGAAGAAGAGTGGATAAATACCTTGGATCGGACAGCGACCGGGATGTCGTCGACGACTCTGTCCCTGGTGTAGCTGCTCTCGTACTGCAGCAGCAGGTGATCCTTCACCTGTGACCTGATACCGGCGCCCAGCTTGTTCCTGTTCATGTACCTGATGAGGTCGGTCATCTTGTCCCGGAACCTCTCAGTCTTCGACCCCTTCACGATGAGCGCTGTCATGTTGCCGATCAGATACGCGCTGAGGAGGATGCTGAAGGAGATGTACACCACGGTGAACGCCATCTCCCTCGGGTTCACCGCATGGACATCGCCGTAACCGACCGTGGCCATGGTGACGATGGCGAGGTAGAGCGAGGTGACGTAGCGGGTGAGCAGGTCCATCTCCCTGAAGCTGATGTACCTGGTGTCCCCCAGCGTGAGGCTGCCGATCCAGGTGCCGCCCTCGCGCGCCGGCGGCAGCGTGGTGGCGAGGTAGTAGAAGACGCAGGCGGCGGTGTGCGTGAAGTGGAGCTCGACGGTGATGAGCTTCACGATCCGCGTGAAGAGGTAGCTGATGCGGATGTCCTTCTCCATCCGCTTGAAGAAGGCCAGGATGTTGCGGGCCCTGTACAGGCGGAGCCACACCAGGCACCGCACCATCTCCGTCCTCCCCGTCGCCTTGTATATGAAGTCCCATGGGAAGCAGCCGAGGATGTCAAGAGCGAAGCTTCCTTTGATGTAGCTGCAATGCAAGAACACCAGAAATCAGAAATTCAGAGGCACTGTCAGAAAGAGAGAACGGTGCCCGAGCTCAATCATCCAGCCGGCCTGCCTCACCGCAGCGCGATCTTGCGCTTGTCGTACACCATCCGGTAGGTGTGGGCGTCCCTGTAGGCGAGGACGAAGCGGACGGCGACGTCGGCGAGGAAGAGGAGCTGCACGCACTCGAGGTCCAGCAGGTGCTCCGGGAGGCCCCGGAAGAAGCCGAACTCGAAGGGGGTGAAGAAGGTGGAGTAGATGGACCACAGGAACATCGCGCTCGACCAGATCCTGTACCACCTGTGTGCAGCACATAGAGAAAGTAGAGATCAGGCAGCTAATATATCAAGAACACTGGCATCATTGGACGAGTACGTCTGAATGAAAGTGATATGCAACGACGGTAGGGAGCTAGCCAGCTACCCTCCACTGCATGATTCCTGTCTTAATCAGGAACATCCCATTCCATGCACAAGTTCGCTCTCTGATTGGCTAGCTGCTCAATATACGTGCAATTAGAGACTTGCTTCTGCATGCATCGGCAGCTTCATCTTTTGCTACCTACCTAGCTAGCTAGCATAGTAGCATCATCAGATGAATTGCTGATGAACTGGATGAGATGTCAGATGAGAGAATGAGAAAAAAAAACCCCTTAATTTGTTACATACCTTCCATTAGGGTGTATGACGAAGCTGCCATAGCAGCAGTTCTGTGGAAGCCTGAGGGCGCTGCTGTTGTGCCAGCTGCTTCTCCTCGACTTGAGCTCCCTCGCAAACAGGGAGAGCCTGCTCCCCACAGAGCAATGCAAGGTGTCCGCAGCATCTATCTCATTCAGCTCATACTCTGCAGACATCTCTCTCCGTGGTGCTTCCTCTTGCTCGCACTCTCTCTGTTTCTCTAGCACAACACGCTCTCTCTCTCTACACTCACCGTTTTCGCGTTTCTCTGTGCAGTGCCATGCAAGTCCAGAATGCCACACACACAGCGCATATATATATATGGCCGTGTGAATGTGGCCCTGCCACTTGTGGTTGTTAATAACGTTTGCGCAAGGAGCCACTGGCAGTTAGGTCATTGGGGGCTGCACGGACGACAGACGGCACTAACCCTGTTCATGGTTTGGTTATTGCGGCTTTGAGCGGGTTTGCAACCCAACCCATTCTTTTAGCACACGGATTGGGCTGGTCCAGCTTACGTGGTTACACAACGGCTCCGACGTCGTAGCCGGATTGGCTTGGTCTGGTCTGGGCACGGGTTTACACGGCCTGAGCGATGATGTCACGCTCATCGCCGCTCTTGCCGTGCTCGACCTCACGCCCGCCAATGCTGCGCTCGACCTCGCGCCCATTGCTAGCACTGGCGCTGCGCTCGAGGTCGAGTCGTAGCCGCCGCCACCGGTGCCACTCCCACCGCCGCCGTCGGCGCTGCGCTCGAGGTCGCGCTCGCCGCCGCCACCCTCGAGCTCGGGCTCGCCTAGGGCCGGATATCGAGCCAACCGTAGTTTTTTTCGAGTTTTTCTAGAAATTGGTATAATCTTATTCATCATTATTTCCTGCATTGTTTAAGACCCAACTTCACGACGAGCCTAACGAGCCGAGCCTAACGAGCCGAGCCGAAGTTGAAAGTCGTTCCAAATCAAGTCATTTCCATTTTAAAAGATAAATGAGTCCAATCGGAGCATTTTTTTGTACCGAGCCACCGAGCCAGCTTAACGAGCTTTTTGTCCAGCCCTGCCTGTGCCGCGCCTGCCGCCGCCGCCGCAGCTGCGCTTGAGGTCGCGCTCGCCGCCGCCTCCGCTGCTGCACTCGAGGTCGCGCTCGCCGCCGCCTCCGCTGCTGCACTTGAGGTCGCGCTCACCGCCGCCGCCGCGCTCAAGCTCGGGCTCGCCGGTGCCACGACTACCGCCGCCAACCGCTGCCACGCACGCCGGTGCCGCGCCCACCGCCGCCACGCTCGAGCCTCGAGCTCGTGCTCGCCGGTGCCGTTCCAGCCGCCGCAGCGCTCGAGTTCGTGCCAGCCACCACCGCGCCCCCGCATCGCTTGCTCTTTCTTTTCTGGGTTTCGATGGTTTGATGGTTTCTGACCGTGACCGGTGTAGGAGGCTATCGAAACCTTGGTTGGCTAGATGGGTTCCGGCCCAGACCGTATTGTAACCGTGACCTTGGTTTTGGCTGGGCTGGTTATGGGCTGGCAGCCGGTTTTGTTAAACCGTTGTTCAGGGTGAGACGGCACTAGCCAGCCACCAGCATTCGGCACAAGGTTTGTTGGGGGCTGGGGATGGCCGCCGGCCGGGACCGGGAGACACCACACTCCAGTTGCAGCACATGTCGTCTCTCGTCACCTCATCTCCTCACCTTTAAATAAAACGCTTAAAAACCCCTGCAGCCCATGGCATGGCATGGCGCACTCATCAGGCGCCAACCGGCCGCAGGCCCCCTTTTTCCAGTCCTCTTCCTCCGGCCGGTGCAGTTTCTCAGACTGTCCGTTTCCACGGCGTGCTGACATGGATGACCATTTTAAAAGCTCAAGTGTCCTTCCTTGAAGCTCGACCACCGTGTGAGTATCGCTAGCTAGGCCCTTTTGCTGAATGTGCCGTATATCTCTTATTGCTACAACTTGCATTGCAGAAATTAAATTCAAGTTTGCTTGTGCGATGTATGCCATCACTTTGTATATAGTTGTATAGGCAGCTACATATTTTTCCCATTTGACATGCCCACAGTTGATGGTTGTTGCTGCTTGCTGCAACACTGCAATGGCCATCTCAAAACTTTATGCATCATGCATGCAGCCAAGTCACTTTATCTAGGCTTTACCTGCATTTCAGCGCAAGGACAAGTCAAATATCCATATCCTGCTGGCTGCTGCTGCAGGGATCATCAGCTGATTTCGAGCAGCTTACTTCTTTTTGCAGGCAGCAGCGTGCATCAGGAATCCGGCAGTCCGTTTGGATCTCAGGCGGCATCGTTTATTTGGGACACGGGAAAATCGCCGGAATTGACATGACTCGTGCGTTCCAAACAGCGCCGTGTACTTTTTGATCGAGGCATTGCCGAATTCCCATGAACAAATTTGGCGGCGACCAAACTAGCAACAGTTAATGCGAAATTTGCCTAACTGACATACTGGAACTCAGCCAAACTCATCATCTGTGGCCTGTGGGCTAGCTAGCTGCAGCAAATTAAACGAAGAACCAGCAAAGTTCCAACTGAATTTTGAGAACAGATTCAGCATCTAGCTAGGGCAGTTTCCGGTCGGTAACAAACTGGTCAAAGCTCAATCAAAGGGGTAGGTCAGTCGCTGTCAGGGTATCTTGCTAGTTGCTAGTGCGCATCCTGCGTGTCGTCTTCAGAGCTCAGAGTACCTCCGGTGATGCCCCTGAGCCCCTCTTTGGCCACATAAGATTAAGGAAGAGGTCCAAATTAAAGGTGGTAGTGAGTAGTGACACCACAGTATGAGCCCATTAGCGCAGTGCTCTCACTAACCTGACCTTTTACGTTGACACATGAATGGATATATCAAATTAGAAGGCTGACTAGAAGTCCAAATTAACCTTCCGATAACTCTCTCTGGCTCGCTCTCTCTCCTTTTTTTTTTTGCGAGTAGGATGATATAGCTCATATGTTCACAAACGCAAAAGATGATGAGTTTGGCTAAATAAGTAGCTTTTTTATACTGTGTTAGTGTTTCTGCCCTGTGTGTGTAAGAAGCGTGTATTAGGGAATTTAACTTCAACAACAACAACATAATCTTTTGTCCCAAGCAAGTTGGGGTAGACTAGAGATGAAACCCAAAAGAGACGAGAAATAGGGAGACACACAAAGAGACATAAAGGGCACAACACAGAAAGATGTCACGATTTAGGCACGTTGATTGCTGGTCTCCAAGCGCTCCTGTCCATAGCTAAATCCTTAGAGATATTTCACTCCTTAAAGTCTCTCTTAACGGATTCGTCCCAAGTCAGTTTAGATCGACCTCTACCGCTCTTTACATTATCGGCCCGAAATAGCTAAATGATAAACTAGATTGTACTCCCTCCGTCCCAAAACGACATAGTCAAACTAGCTTAAGTTTGATCAAATATATAGTAAATAATATTAACATTTATATCTCCAAATAAATTCATTATCAAAATATTTTTTATAATTAATTTAATAATATTTATTTTTTTACAATAAATATTACTATTTTTATATAATTTTGATCAAAATTTAAATCATTTGACTCTTTGAAAAACATAAATTGCATTTTTTTCTGGGACGAAGGGTGTCGCTCCCCGATACCCATCCTAACAGGAACCGATATCGAAGCTGACGGGGTTGTCGAATGAACAACCTCAAGGCCCCTAGGAGCGCACTAAGCAACTCCTCTTCATAATCAGGTTGAGTGGCACATAGTATTTCAATTGTTAATTCAACATTGAACTAATGAATGGAACTCAACTATTATAGTTATATACAAAGTAATCAGACTTTCTATTACAAGCCTTATATTCCGGTCCACCCAACGAACGCGGTCTCTACTCCAACTAGGGTTCACGCTTGTAGTTACTCCATCAAGGAATTCAGAGTTAACACGCTTGGAGTCACGCCCATTCCAAGTGCTACTATGCAGCGGGAGTTGAGCTATTGCTCCACACCGTCTACGACGTACCTGCAGAACAACTTAACGGATGTACCATGAGTACATTGCGTACTCGCAGGACTTAATTCTAACACATAGTATTTGGTGGATGCACGGGATAGTTACAAGGTATTTGTATAAGTGCAGAAAGCAATGATGTTTATTGAAAATGTGCCATGCTATGCTCGACATAAAAGTAAAGGTGTTCATCATATAGCCAAAGTGCTCATAACCATCATCAACGCTACCATGGGTATAGAAAGTAGGAACAACCAAAATATCCATCCCGAAGGACTCCAGGCTTTCAATACTCTGTAGAGGTGTACAAATGTATCCACACAGAAGTCGGGACTAACCTCCATATCCATGCTTGAGTAAGGGTTGCCTCACGCCTTCCAACCTTTCCCTAATCTGACCCAAGTGTCACATAAAAGGTTCGAGCAGGTTCCCGATCAATGTCCTAGATATTCCCGATCGACGCCACCCCCTTGCCGGTAGTGGTAGCGTGCAGGCCCGTCAAGGAGGGTCCGACGCGTACGGACATCTTGACTCAAGCATTACCGTGTTACGGGCTTGTTTAGAATGTAGGAATTTTTCTTTGTTCTTATATTTTTTTCATGTGAAATTGAACTAATTTCTACGAGAATTCCAATATGATTCCTATGGAGCTTTTTGTGTTCCAAACAACCTCTAGACTATCAGTAATCGTAAACAACTCAATCTTTGTGCCACTTGCGTGGCATATAAAACTAGATAGTAAAAAGTCACACAACACCTTTCATCAAAACTATGACCCAAATATTCTTGGGCCTTCCCTGCATGGTTAAACATTATCATGGGTGGTCATAAACAATCATATAACAATGCTAAATCCAGCTCGTTAGCATTTCCTTCCATGGCAAAGCAGCTCAATCCATAAAAGACACAAACGGCAATTCATTTTTGCTGCACAACGAAGGGTCCATAAGGGGAAAAAAACTTTTCGTCAAGGTATATGCACTCTAGCAAAGATAAATATTTGCAAACAAACTAGTGCAATTTGGGGTCCTTTTAGATGCACCAGCGTCTTAAACTAACTGCCGGACAATTAAAGGCAAGAACACTGGTGGGGAAAAGAAGTGGAGAGGAGATGGATGGCCATGGGAGATTGTTCCACTAATGAGTGCCAAATGGGGATTGGATTAATTACACCTGGGAAATTAGTGAGATGTTTGATGAGGGGAGTTTAGCTTTTGAAGCTGTGGTTTGGGCGGTAAAGTTCCGATTAGGACGAAGTTGTAGTGCATCCGACACTCACTACTTGAGGGGTTTGTGCTTTGTTCCTTTGGTTTTATAATTAAGCATGTATGTGTGCGAGCATGATAATGCTAATGTTTTGCTTGCACTAGTGCAAACTTGATTGAGCAACAAACTAATGCGTGGATCTCATCCTAAATACAACAGGGATTTGTTTAAACTGTGGTGCATTGCATTGCATATAGTACTCTGATCCCTCCATTCCAAATTATAAGACATGTTGGCTTTTTTAGATTCACGCCTTTTGCTATGTACTTACGTATACATTACAATGCATAGTAAAAGTAATATATCTAGAAAAGTCAAAAAAATCTTATAATTTGAAATGGAGGGAGTACCTGTTAATCAATATATATTGCATTACGCTTCTTAAGTTTCGTGCACCTTTGATTTTATATACATGAACATAGAGATAATAACATTACATTTCAAGTTATTCTTCAAACCAGGGAACAAGTATATGTCATGCACATGGAGATAGTAACATGCATGTGACAAAGCAAGAAATGTGTAGATTTACCATATAATTGTGGCCTATAATTGTCGCGAATCACAAGGATTTTCGAACCATAATATTATTATGATGCCATAAAGCTTACTCCACAAAGCTTTGTAATTCAATCCATAAATAAATCAAACCGAAAGGACAAACGCAAAAGCAGCATCCACGAAAATTGGTTCCACTTTCTTCCTAAAGGAGAGGACGACCTCTTTTTTTCATTTTCCATTCTGGCATTTTATATAGCAATATATTTTGGAAATTTAATCCTCTTCGGACTCTATCACTGTTGATGCATGTAAACTCTTTGATTTCCTTTTTCCTTCACGTGACCGGCTGACTTGACATGCTGATCCTGGATCTTGTTGCCATGTCCGAGAGATTTATGTAAATTTTGCCACTTTAGTATTAGGTATATATTTGAATTAGGATTCCTATTCCTATTCCTATTCAGTTTATTCAGGCTCAGAGAGATATATTTGTCTTAATCATTTAGGGTCATATAAGTCTAGACGGAAGAAACTCTCTACTACAGCTAGTCAGAGGAAGACGGATGAAAAAAAAATGGATGGACGAAAAAAAGAGCTTGAAAAATGCGTCAATTAGAAGCGAGTCGTGGACACGTCATCCACACAATCAAGCATTCACTAATTATATAAATCTGACCATGGTCCTTTGTTCTCCCATTTCTTAGATAAGGATACAATCGCTGTGATTTTTTTAATTGACATTTTCTTATCAAGGTCGGGTTATACGTAGAGCACACACTTTGGAAGCATAAAATTTCTGAGCCGGTGATCCCAGGGTCTTTTGTTGAGAATTTTGTTTATATATATATATATATATATATATATATATATATATATATATATATATATATATATATATATATATATATATATATATATATATATATATATATATATATAGCTTTTTTCATACATCTAAATATGCAGAGGAGCTTCCTAGTGTGGTTGGACCAACTCATGTGTATGGTTACTATACCTTTTCAGAGTTAACTTGACACATAGACAAAAGTTTTGTATCTAGAAAAGCCAAAACGGCTTAGATTTAGAAGAGGGAGTAGTTTATATATATATATATATATATATATATATATATATATATATAGGGAGAGTATACTCTATAGCTAGCTACAGAATAAGTTATTCTGTAGCCACCTCCATTTACGATAATTTTATATACTAATTTACGACAATGTCAGTACATATTTACGATAGTTGAATTACTATAACACATGAGGATATTTACCATAATGTTATAGTAAATATTATAGTAAGAAGTTACTATAATCACGTAAATTAACATATCAATTATCGTAACTCAAAGTGACTACATAATAAGTTATTTTGTAGCCAGCTGTAGGGTAATAGTTATATATATATATATATATATATATATATATATATATATATATATATATATATATATATATATATATATATATATATATCATGAATCAGATCTATTCATAATAAAATTGTTCTCAATTCATACGAACTTAACATGCATGTTAGTAGTTTAGTCATCAGAGATACGATAATGATACGCCATGGGCGTCTGTCCGTCCGGACGGACTAACCCACCTGCGCCGCTCACCTGCGCTATGTGCCACACGCCTAAACCCACATGGCGCGCCATGCGCCCCCGTCCCACTCTGCCTCGCTTGCTCCCACCCATCACGCGCGCCGCTTGCCAGGCTGAGCCAAGGCCGGTGCTAGTGGTTGTTGCTGATGGTGGTGCTCGGGCGCCGCCGCTGGTGCTGGTGTTGGTGGCACTAGCACGTTTCCACTGGCTCCCACCCCAATGCCTGGAATCGCCTGGTCCCGGCCTTCCCTATGTTGCAAAACGCATGTTTGAAGTGTTTCGGATGTTTCAGAGGTATGTTTCATATGGATGTTGCAATGGTAGTTTTTAAATGTTGCACATGTTGCAATGGTTATACACGTATGTTGCAAGAGTTTGTTCAAAATGATTCATCTGTTTCAGACGCATGTTGCAAGTGTTTATCTAGATGTTGCAATGGCTATGTTGCAAATATATGTTCCAAATATTTCATCTGTTTTCAGACGTATATTGCAATTGTTTCATTCGAATATTGCAAAAGTTGATCTGGTAGGTTTGTTGAGTGAGGAAGAGAGAGCTAGCGCAGGAGCCATGGCGGCGTCTATGTGGAGAGGAGGCGCAGGGCGCGCAGCACTAGTGTGGAATAGGCGGGAGAGTCATCCGAGAGGCGTAGAAGAGGCGGGCGTGAAGCGGTGTGGAAGAGGCGGGCGAGGCGCTGGTGTGAAAGAGACGAGGCTGAGTCATCCGGGCGGCGTGGGTAGTGGAGCGGTCCTAACACGGGCGCGGGAAGCAGAACTGGCGCGGACGGCCCGCGAATCCGAGAGACCAGGGTGGAGCAAGCGCGGGCATCGGGACACGCGCAACCGTCTGAACATTCGGGTGCTAGGGTGTGTTCACTTCGCGAAAAGTAGCTAAAAAGTTACTGTAGCATCTTTCGTTGTTATTTGGCAAAATTTGTCCAATTATGAACTAACTAGGCTCAAAAAATTTGTCCCGACATTTACAAACAAACTATGCAATTAGTTATCTTTTTTACCTATATTTAATACTCCATGCATGCGTCGAAAGATTTGATGTGATGGGTGGAAGAGGAAATATTTTGGGTTGGGATGGGGAAGTGAACAAGGCCCTAATCTTTCCGGTAAAAAGAATGTGACTTAGAAGTTTGAACAAACCTATTTATTGATAGGACGAAACATTTAGGCCATGTTTGCTTGAACTTATCAGCCGTACTTTTTCAGTAAAATAACAGTGTTTTTCTCTCATAATAAATCAGCATCAGCCGTTTTCCAGCTAACCGAACAGGGCATTAGATTGTTCTCAACTTATGATGCAATGATGTCGCAAAAAAAAAACTTCTGATGCAATGACTAAAAAAATCGTTACCTTGCACGGTGGCAAGTTTTTTTTTAGAAACAAGGCCCATGGCAAGGTGAGGTATGTGTGCTGGGCCACGCGACGTGGACCGGCCCACAAGGAACACTGACTTGGCCCAGCCCAAAAGGGACGCCGACTAAGATGCTTCGGGAGATTTCTCCCGCCATCAGGTCGTTAGCCTTTAGCCGTGCGGCAATCCTATCCTTCCTATCTGCAACAACCTCGAACCCTCTCGAGCTCGTCGAACCTTCTCGCTGGCCACCGCGCTCCATTCTCCTACTCGCTCACCACCCTATAAATGTACCCCGCCTTGCCGCCCGTCACCATCACGCCATACCGAGCGAAGGCACACTAGCTAGCTAGCAAGAGCGCAGAAGAAGGAAGCGGCAACTTTGGCTTTTGCGCATCGATCTTGAAATCTTGGCAAGTGTCGACCTTAATCGGGTGGATCGGGTTTCTTGCTCATTGATCGTCGAGTTCTGTTCGATCGAAAAGTTTGAAGTGTGCACGCACTGAAGCCTTCGATTCCATGACGATGTCGAGGACGGCCGCAGCGTTCGCGCTCGCGTGCCTCGCCGTGACGACGGCGGCGGCGGTGGCGGACGGCGCGCTGCTCCCGTGGTTCGACGACGGCAGGCGCGGGCGCGAGGAGGCCGCGGCCGCGGTGTCGCCGCTGTCCGACGTGGGCCTCCTGGCGGATCCGTTCCGGATCCTGGAGCACGTCCCCTTCGGGTTCGACCGGGACGACGTGGCCATGGTGTCCATGGCGCGCGTGGACTGGCGCGAGACCCCCGACGCGCACGAGATCGTGGTGGACGTGCCCGGGATGCGCAGGGAGGACCTGAAGATCGAGGTGGAGGACAACCGGGTGCTGCGCGTCAGCGGCGAGCGGCGGCGCGCGGAGGAGCGCAGGGGCGACCACTGGCACCGCGAGGAGCGCTCCTACGGCAGGTTCTGGCGCCAGTTCCGGCTCCCCGAGAACGCCGACCTCGACTCCGTCGCCGCCAGCCTCGACAACGGCGTCCTCACCGTGCGCTTCCGGAAGCTGGCGCCTGAGCAGATCAAGGGCCCGCGCGTCGTCGGGATCGCCGGGGGAGATGGTGACGGTGACGCGAAGAAGAGCATCGGCGGTGCTGGCGCCGGGGATGATCATCAGGCCAAGAAGGTGGAGCTCTGAACAGTGCAGTGAGGAGGATGGCTGTGCCTAGTATGTGTGTCCGCGCATGTTTTTTGTGTGGTCTGTTTGTATTGGGTACTCCACGACGTGTATCCCCTTGTATGGGGAGGAAGTGTGCGATGTTAATTAACTGAGGAATAAAAACCTACAGTACTAGATCTTCCTTAAACTCAAAACACAGTTACTGATGATCTTGCGAGACTGAGTTTTTTTTTTCTTTTTGACTACTTGGTCTGCATTCGAAATCTGAAAGTAATGTGGGAAATTTTATACGACTGCGTTATATAAATAAACATCTCCATACATACGCTTCAAGTGGTGTGGACCCGTCCACAACGTGACTCGTTCACATCGCTGGGAGACATGGGCGGAGCTAGATCCGATCGCCACGGCCTCGATCGACGCCGATATAAGGACGAAGTCGTGACCTTCTCTCAAAAACACGCGAGTTCCTTCTCAGATCTCCTGGACTCCTCTCCCTCCTACCAATGCCGCCATAATTGCCAGCTTTCCATAATTGTTCAGTTTAGCTGTAGGCCAACAGCCTTCCCTGATTAGCCTGGGTTCTTAATTAGTTGTGCTGGGCTACTAGTACTACACTACTGCTAACAATAGTGCGATTACTCCAGCGGTTGCTAGTAATTGCTTGACCATTTTCTGCCTCAGTCGCCGTTTGGCAGGGCTTCTCCAGCGGTTTCAAGAGCCGTTTTCTGTCAAACAGGATAAAATGAAACGGCTCCATCAATGAAGCCTCTGAAAACGTGCTCTCACATAGCTTTGGGGCGGGAATGAGCCAAAAATAGTGGCTTCTCCCGGCTTCACCCCATCCACGTGTATCCAGAGGAGAGAGAAACCTGCTTTACCCATGTGGCGCATGAGTGCGTGGGGCCGCGTGGGAAGGGGTGCGACACAGACGGAGAGGGGTGCGGTCGCCGGGAATGCGTGCAGCTTGGCTCGCGGCGCGAGCGCGCATGGCTGTTGGGAAAGCGTGTGGCTGCCCAAGGGAGGGGCGAACCAACCATTGGACGTGTGGGGGAGCGGCAGCCCGCCGGTGGAGGTAGCGCAGTTGTCACCAAGGAGGGTGGCGAGGAGGGCGTGGTGGCCGCCAGGGAGGGAGAGGGAGCGCGGCGGCCTAGGGAGGGGGGCGGGCCGCCGGTGCAGGAGCAGACCGCCGATGGAAGCCACGGGGGAGAGAGAGCGAGGTGGATAGGGAAAGAAGATTGCGCGTGATAGAGAGAAAATTAGAAAGCGAAGGGTAATATAGTCTTTTCATCTTTTCTCCTATCATATGAAGTTGTTTTGCCAAACGGGATACCAAAATAGCTCTAGCTCCACCGAGAACCGTTCGTGGTGCTGAGGCCCAAAAAACGGCTTCACCACCGGTGAAGCCCTGCCAAACAGGGCATTATTGCATCTAGGAGTTAATCTAGAGCAACTCCAACGGATCGTGTAAAAATAATAGTTAATTTTTTTATTTTAGCTATTGTGTAAAATAGAATGTGCTAAAAAAAACTCTACAACAGCCTAGCTATTTTGCCTTCTGTATATTTGAAACATGCCACGTTAATACACCAGCCATCCAAATCCCAACCCATCCTGGTTTCGAGCTCGCGCGGACTGCTTCTCCCTCGCGAGAATAGGACTCCCGTGTAGGCGTGGATTGATTCTCCATCGCGATAAAAGAATCCACGGCAACCTGGCGCCGACGTAAAAAATTTCTATCCTGCTCAGGCGGCCAGCGTTCCACCACGAGACGCTGGTTCTCGCGAGGGCCCAGCGGGGGCAACGACGGCATCAGCCTGGGCGTCACCACGGGGGCAGCTCATTTTTTCTTTGGCGTTTGAAGATCTGGCGTGCCAAGAAGAAATACTTCCCTCAAATTGAGATATAGCTAGAGCAGCTTGTATAATTTTGCTTATTTTCTTTGTTTCTTTTTTTGTCTCCTGAGAGACTCCTTTGTTCTGCTTTCTTCAGCTTCATAGCCTTGCTTTCCTGTAACTGTCTCGGTTAGCCTTTGACTGTTTTCTTGTTTTTAATAAAATCTCAATAGGGGTCTTGGCCCCTCCTGTTCCCTCAAAAAAAAATCTGCTGTGAGTATTTGGAGCAACGCAATCTTATTTTTCAGTTCTCGTGTATCTGATTGGCTCATTCCTTCACAGCCTGTTGCTCTAGTATCCGATTGATTCGCATGAGAAATAATAGACATCTTATTTTTCAATCCATGGGTAAGTGTTTGAAATTCCTGGGACCCTCCTAGTCAAAGGACTATAATGGATTTTGAAGATGTATTGAATGAAATGATGGATTCGTCGTCGTCGTCGACAGTGAGAGAGACCTAGGAGCACACGCCGAGGAATGGGTTCGATGCACCAGCAGTACTGTTGGGTGGAAGGACTCTCGTCGCTGTCTCCTTGCACCGCATTCTCCAACCAAGGCATTACCGGTGAGTCCTGCTGCTCCCATCCGCCTGATGCCGGGATAATGGGGAGCGACGACGAGTTGAAATCTCTCCGGCGCATGCAATTGGGATCTCCCATCCACCTGCTGCTCCCATCCGCTTGATGCTGCTCCCATCCACCTGATGTCGGGATAATAGGATGGTGCAGTTGGGATCTCCCTGCTAGGACGACAGAGCCTGTCCATGAGGAAGCTGCGACATCACGGGGAGGAGGAAAATGGTGATTCGGAGGGGCAGTGATTGGCAGCTCTGGCGGTGCGGCGACGGCGGTAGGGGTGGGGGAGGGGAGGAGGCGATGGACGAGTTGGGGAGTCGTGGAATGGAGCGGGTTGCGTCTGGGGTCCCCACGACAGGAGTGTTCAGCGCGCAGGGGAAGGGATTCTTTGGCGTGCGGGAAGGATCGCACGCACAGGGGCAACCACCGTGGTGAGCGATTTCGATGGATAGCAAGCGACGTCGTCGGCTTGCTTTCCATGGCTAGAGATATTTCCGAGATAGCCCACTTGCTATTTTAGAAAACCAAATAGCACACCTATTGGAGCTCAATTTTTGCTATAATAAAAATCCAAATATAGCCTAGACAACAAGGATAGCACATCTGTTGGAGTTGCTAGATAGATTTGGGTCGGCATGTATGCGGCAAGCCCCATGTTCCGGCGTCGCCGAGCCGAAGGTCAGGCACTTGTGTTCGTGATGGTGCCGCTAGCATCGGATGGGCGAAACAACCGGTGAAACAAGTATGACAATGAACACGGAAATTTCTGTGGAAAACCTTAAGCATTAAAAAAAACAACAGGCACGCGAAGGTGGTCGTCACTGGTATTTCAGGCTCTATTTGGACCACCATAGATTACTCCGACAAAAATAAACTCTAGGTGATCAGTAAACACCCTAAATCATAAAATAGATTATAATAACCCAACAAATGGATTATAAGAATTGAGGTGTTTTACGATGGTCGGAAAAGTACCAGTGGTACCTCAAAGTACTTTTAGTTTTTTCTATAATCTAGCCAATTAATTGAGAAACATTATTTGTAAAAGTAATTTTTATTATAGAGGATACATTGGTAATTCAGCTTTTGCTATTTCTTGTACTAGGTAGCAAGTGTGGCTCCTCGGTTTGTATGGAGCCACCCGCGGCCTTCCGCTCGGACCGGCCGCCGCGCCATCGCCATCTTCCGGTAGGCCCTATCCGTCGTCGTCGACTCGCCATCGCACTCCTTCCTCGATCCCGCAGACTCTACTGAAGAGATCAGGCCTCGCGAGATCGGCA
This sequence comes from Saccharum hybrid cultivar R570, assembly GCA_038087645.1. NCBI lineage: Eukaryota > Viridiplantae > Streptophyta > Magnoliopsida > Poales > Poaceae > Saccharum > Saccharum hybrid cultivar. The sequence continues at coordinate 851,727 of JAQSUU010000509.1, forward strand.
CGACGCCGTCAGCCACGCGCCACCCATGAGTAAAAGAGTAATGGAGGTCGCCCCCTTATGTTTTTTTTTTGAAACGGGAGAGCTGCCTATTGTATTAAAAAGAAGAGAGCCTAGAAAGGCAATGTACAAACATGTACAAATTTGTACAACCGGGCCAAGGCTCCGCGAGTCCTCGACACAAGTAGGATTACATCAAGCGTGCACTAATAAGTTAGAGACATGTTTTGCTCCCACCATTGTCCATAGACCCGCTTCATCCTTGATTTTCTGGAGGAGTTGCATTGGCGCAGACTCCTTGCGCTCGAAGATTCTTGTATTTCTTTCATTCCAGACCTCCCAACATACAAGAATGATGATGGAGCGGAGACCTCGTCTCGCCGTGGAAGGTGTACGATCTATGTTTTCCCACCAAGTTTGTACCGAGTCTCCTAGCACCCAGGCGGAAAGTCGCAACTGCTCATTACACAACCATATTGCAATACCTTCCCAGATACGCCTAGTGTAGTGTAACAGAACCGCCCAATTATACGAGATTAAGTAGGAAAATCATCCAACGGAAGGACAATTCAACAAACTTAAGCCCGTATAACCCGGTAGTCCGTGAAATCTCGACGGATTTCAAACCATTTCACATAACAGCCAAGATCGTACTAAGTTTAACGGTTACCATCATAAGTTACATAAATGTTCGCGGCATAAAATACATCGGAGTTTAAACATAGTTATTACAAACCAGGTTCGAATAAAAGTAGCGGAAGCGGTAGTTCAAATTACGCACACACACAACATTTTGAAATAAAGTGCCAGCTTGTGACCATCTCCAGCAAAAGCATCAGACAAGAAGTAGCGAATGACCATTGCCCATGGTCCTATGCTTCGCCCATCGCATGATAGAGGCAGTTGATACAATAACCGTAGTACATCTGCCCATCTGCAACAAGTGGGAACAAAGCCCTGAGTACGAGAAGGTACTCAGCTAGACTTACCCGTCGTAAACCAGAAATAAAAGACACCAAGGAATCATGATAGGCTTTCTGGTGGGATAGCTGACTCATTTGCAAAAGACATTTTTAGCATTTAGGAAAACCTTTACAAAAGCTTTGCATCAAGTTAAATCTTTATTAACCTGTCAACTACATTTGCACCTGTACTAAAGTAACATGTAATTAAACAGGTAATGATAACCAATGATCATTGATAACTTCCATTATATCATAATTCATATAACTGTCCAAGTGTTCCATCAATATTACTACGATGAAGTAGCTCAAGTCAAGTGTTCACTATCTAGTGAACGATGGCGATTCGAATCGATTATTAACCAGCTGGTAAGTTATTCCTCACACAAACCTCACTCACCCGCTAAAGTGAGGTGTTGGTCGCCGAGTCAACCATTCAGGTAAAGTCGCGAGCTTGCCAGGAACCACTTGTATCCGGGGGCCGCCCGACTGCTCTTTGGCCTTATCATCGCGCCCCCGTATCCTGCCACTACTGCTCCGGTACAGTGCGTTGCGGGCAATCCACTCGGCCCGAATAATCTCCTAGTTTCGCGGTCGGAAGGTACTTTATCCGGCCAGCTAAATGTGAGGCATGCGTTCAACATGACCCGAGGGACAACAACGGACGGTCCTTAATCGACACAGACGGAAAACACTACAGTCCGAAACCCAGCAAGTTTCCGCCCGGTCTCAAATTCATTTCATACTTAGTTATACCATGATTTCATAGTCATCCAAGCAGATCCAGGTAACCACCTATAGCTCGCAGGTGACAGGAAATCACCCGACTTCTACCGGTCTAAGCAAGCTAAGCATTGACTCGACTGCGGATACCAGGGTAACAAGGATATAGTATAACAAAGGTAAGCAAGGTATAATGCAGCAACGTTTGCAAACAACTCCTAAACGTAATGCATCAAATTAAGTAAAGTTAATAATAAATTATTTGCAAACCGGGATAGAAATGCTCCGGGGCTTGCCTCTCTCGAAGGAGCTCGGACGGTGATCGGGACACTCCGGGAGATCTTCACCGACCTCCTCTTCGGCTTCTGTCACCTCCTGCTGCTGCACCTCGAGCTGCTCCTCTAGCTCCTCGGGTAAGACGACTGGGTTCTCGGTTTGTGATCCTGTATGATGCAATACGCGTGAGTGATTATGCAAACGTGCATCGAAGGAGATGAATGCAATGAATATGTTGAAATGCAAGGTAGTCAACATCATCCAAGAAACTATACACTACAAGCACATGTCATCTACTGCATTCTCTTCTACTACTATTATGTTAAGTTAACATATCTTATGAAATGTTTCAAAGATACACCAAAGCTTTACAAAATTTCTTAATCATACTTAAAGCAACACTTGCTTAAAACCTAATTAATAATAAGTTTGAACAGCAACATATATTTCTGATGCTCCTAAAAATCTAAGAAAATTACAGTAGCATAATACTACCCTAAACAGACTACCATAAAAATTTCATGGCATTTGGATAAGTAAACTATCCTATACAAAAATGACAAGCTCTAGCATAAAAATGAGTATGAAATTACTTTGTACTATGAAAAGTGTCAAACAACAGAATTAATATTTTTTCTAGGTTCTTCATGGAATATAATGACTGTACAAAAATTATCACATGCATATTTTATACAAAGTTTGCTCTCTATCAAAAATAACAAAAATCAGCCATTAAAGGCACTTGAACTACACCTCAATATTTTTCCACAGCACATGCATGAAACATATTTTTCCTAGGAAGTGCATGATATATGAAGATTAACAAACTTGAAATCATATTTTTCTGATACATATAGGATTTACTAGTCATTTTACAAGATATCAGCAATATCAAGGATTAATTAAAGCTCTACAGAAAAGTATCCCAAAAATGACATACACTATTTTTAGATTGTAGATCTGGTTCCAATGAGTTCATAGAAATTTATTTCACAATTTTTGGAGCTCAAATGAATACAAAAACATTTTCCACAACATCCTTTATTATGAATAATAAAAGAAAACAGAAAACGATTTTTATTTTTAAAACTGGGCCGGCCCGGGGAAGTAAACCGGCCCATGGCCGTTCTCGGCCTGGTCCACGCGCGCGGGGGAAAACGAGCGAGCAGGCCCGCTCGGCCTTCGGCCCATGGCTGTTCTCGCGAGGAGGCCGGACGGGAGATGCCGGAGGCGACGGTGACCGCAACGGCGCGGCCACGCGACGACCGGCCGGTGGCCATTGCCGACCACGCCCGGGTGCGGAAAAGCGAGCAACAGGTGCGCGGGGAGGAGGCGGATCTGTTTTCGGTGATAGAGAAGCAAGAGGGGTAGCGGGGAATCACTCCCGCGGGAGGCCGCGCGCGAGGTGGCGCCATGGCCGCCGGCGGCGGATGCACGAAATCCGCACCTACTTGGCTCGGGTGACGGCAACGAGGTGCGCACAGGGTGTCAGAGAAGGAAGCGAAGGTGGGTGTGCGAGAAGGCGAGCTATGGAGGCTCACCGTCGGCCAATTTGGCCGGCGGGTGCGGCGGTGGCGGCGCTCGCGCGGTGAGGTGCTCGCGCGGCACTGAGCGGAGGAAGGCCGAGGCGGGGAATTTCGGAGAGGGAGGGTGGATGCGGAGCGCAGGCGATTTAGAAGCGTGAGGTGCGCGCTGGCGGGGGCCACCGACGGCCAGCTGTCGACGGTGAGCGGCGCATGCCGGCCACGGGGCGCGCGGTGTCTGCGCGGGCGCGTGCGTGTCGCGGCGAGCGCGGGCGAGCGGGCGGGAGGAGGCGGCCGAGCGGACGCGGGCCGGGCCGAGGCGGCGGCTGCGGCGCGCGCGCGCGGGGTGGCGCGGGCCGATTCGGCCAGCGGGCCGAAAGCAAGGCGGCGGCCCGATTAGGTTAGAAATTGGTTTTTCAAATTATTATTTTCAAACAAATTCAAGTAAAAATTTTCAAATCTCATTTTGAGCAAGAAAATGACCTTTTCTAAAAATGACCCAAAAACAAAAGTTGCTTAGAATTTAATTCTCTACAACTTTGCTTTTAAGACCAAAGTCCAAATCTGGATAGATTTTGATTTTTAGAATAAAAGCAAATTTAGAGAGGATTTTTGAATATTTTCAAATAACATTTTTAAAACAAATCTTTGACAAAACTTTGAGTGATTTAGTGGCTCCAAAAATTTTCCTTATCATTCTAAGTGATATGAAATTTATAGTTGCACAAATTTGATGAGTGTCATTATCACATTATCACAACATGTTATACAATACTAGTTTCCACACTTTTATTTTACTAAAGGTACACCCTAAGCACATATAATTATGAATGCCATGACATGTTGTGCTCATGATTGCAATGCAAATGCTTGCGTAACACCGAAGTGTTACAGCCCTCCCCCCTTATAAAAATCTCGTCCCGAGATTTGGGTTACGAACCATTTATTATAAAAATCTTCGTATGCTTTTTGTAGGTATTCACCCGTTTCCCAAGATGCATCTCCCTCATCATGATGACTCCATTGTATCTTATATGTTTTCACCACACTGTTTCGAGTAGCCCTTTCTTTGGAATCCAAAACTCGAATTGGCTGCTCACGATACACCAGATCTGACTTAAGTTTTATGCCTCGAGGTTCAATTATTTCCTCTGGAACGCGCAAACATTTCTTGAGATGTGATACGTGAAAAACTGGGAATATAGCATCCATTGATTCTGGTAACTCCAATTTGTAAGCCACTGGACCCTTCCTTTCCAAGATTTTGTAGGGTCCTATAAATCTGGCGGTAAGCTTTCTGCGTATTCCAAACCGCTTCTTCTTCATTGGCGTGACTTTCAGATAAACATAGTCACCAACTTCAAACACAAGTGGTCTTCTTCTCTTATCCGCATAACTTTTCTGACGTGACTGAGCTGCTCTCATATTTTGCTGAATTATATGAACTTTCTTTTCGGCTTCTTCCACGAAGTCAATACCATAATACCTTCTTTCCCCTGGCTCAATCCAGTTTAAAGGTGTTCTACACTTTCGTCCATACAGAGCCTCAAAAGGTGCCATCTTGATACTTTCTTGATAGCTATTATTATACGCGAATTCTGCTAAAGGTAACCATGACTCCCATGAACCTCTGGAAGACAACACAAAAGCTCTTAACATATCCTCTAAAACAACATTAACTCTTTCAGTCTGACCATCTGTTTGAGGATGATAGGCAGTGCTACGAATCAGACTCGTTCCCAAACCTTTGTGCAAATGCTCCCAAAAGTGAGCAGTGAACTGTGACCCTCTGTCAGACACGATAGTCTTCGGTATACCATGCAATCTCACAATCTCTGCAATATACTTCTCGGCATATTGAGGTGGTCTATAAACTGTCTTGACAGGCAAAAAGTGGGCTATCTTGGTAAGACGATCCACGATTACCCAAATCGAATCATGGCCTTTCTGAGTAGTGGGCAAACCTGTGATGAAATCCATACTTATATCGTCCCACTTCCAACTAGGTACTGACAAAGGTTGCAACAATCCAGCAGGTTTCATGTGAATAGCTTTCACTCGACAACATGTGTCACATCTAGCTACATAAGCTGCAATTTCCTTCTTCATCTTTGTCCACCAATAGCGAGGCCTTAGTTCTTGATACATTTTACTACTGCCAGGATGAATGGATAACTTAGAGTGCTGAGCTTCATCCATAATTTTATTCTTCAGCTCTCTATCCTTTGGAACAACAAGACGGTTGTCGAACCACAACACGTCCTGCTCGTCCACTCTGAAGTGTTTTGAAGGTTCTTCTTTAATTTCCTTTTTGATGTGAAATATCCCTTTATCTGCTTTCTGACCTTCTATTATCTTACTTTCCAAGGTGCAACTGATCTGAATACTATGTAACACGACATGGTGCATTAGATTAAAACCATCTTCGAGTAAGGGTTGCATATTCAGACAATGTGACTTCTACTCAAAGCATCGGCTACCACATTGGCTTTCCCAGGGTGATACTGTACATTCAAGTTGTAATCTTTAATTAGTTCTAACCATCTTCGTTGTCTCATGTTCAATTCTGGTTGGGTGAAAATGTACTTGAGACTCTTGTGATCGGTGAAAATATTGCACATATTACCAAGTAAATAGTGTCTCCAAATCTTTAAGGCATGCACCACGGCAGCAAGCTCAAGATCATGCGTCGGATAATTGATTTCATGTTTTCTCAACTGACAGGAGGCATAAGCAATGACTCTTCCTTCTTGCATCAGAACACAGCCTAATCCTGTTTTTGATGCGTCACAGAACACATCAAAAGGTTTCTCGATGTCTGGCTGCGCAAGAACTAGAGTAGTGGTCAACAGTTTCCACAAGGTGTGGAAAGCTGTCTCACACTCCTCTGTCCACACAAACTTGTGATCTTTCTGTAACATACTTGTTATTGGCTTAGCAATCTTTGAGAAGTCTGGGATAAAGCGGCGATAGTAACCAGCTAACCCTAGGAAACTCCTGACTTCTGGCACTGTGGTTGGAGTTTTCCAATCCATAACCTCTTTCACTTTGCTCGGATCTACCGAAACTCCATTCTCAGATAGAATATGACCAAGGAAAGGAACTTTCTTCAACCAAAACTCACATTTGCTGAACTTAGCATACAACTTATGATCTCTTAGTCTGGTCAAGACAATTCTCAGATGCTCTTCATGATCTTTCTCATGCTCAGAGTATACTAGAATGTCATCAATGAAGACAACTACAAACTTGTCCAACTATGGCATGAAAACCGTATTCATCAGATACATAAAGTATGCAGGAGCATTTGTTAAGCCAAAGGACATAACAAGATACTCGTACAACCCGTATCTGGTAGAAAAGACAGTTTTCGAGACATCTTATGGCCTGATCTTTATCTGATGATACCCTGATCTTAGGTCTATCTTGGAGAACACCCTAACTTTAGCCAACTGATCAAACAAAACGTCGATATGAGGCAACGGATATTTATTCTTGATAGTTACAGCATTAAGAGGTCGATAATCCACACACATTCTCAGAGTACCCTCTTTCTTTTTCTTCACGAACAAGGCAGGACATCCCCATTCAGACTTACTCGGTCGGATAAACCCCTTCTTTAGCAATTCTTCCAGTTGCTTCTTCAGCTCAGCTAACTCATCCGGAGGCATCCGATAGGGTCTCCTCGAAATAGGAGCTGTTCCGGGGATCAACTCGATTCCAAACTCAACATCTCTATCTGAAGGAAGGCCAGGTAACTCTTCTGGAAACATATCCAGGAACTCACACACTACCGGGATCTGGTGGATAGGAACAACTTCCATGGCACAGGTCACACTCACAAGGTCTGTTCTTTTGGGCAATGGTACCTGAAAAGTACCCTCTGCCTGCGGATCCTTAAGGGTAAGCAACCGACTGCTAGTATCTATGACTGCCCCCTAGTTTTTCATCTAGTTCATTCCTATTATTACATCCAAAATTAGTCCAGGCATAACTATCAGGTTCACTCGGAACTTCCGACTACCTAACTCAAGGGTTGCCCCTCTAACCATCTTATTGGTTAACACATCAGCCCCTGCTGAACTTATGCGATAACCATAACTCAATTCTGTGCATAGTTGTTCATGCTTCCGTGCAAATGCTTGACTCATAAAAGAATGCGAGGATCCAGAATCAAATAGAACAACTGCAGGGTGATGGTTAACAAGAAACTTACCGGTAGTTACAGGTTCTCCCTCAGGAATCTCGTCAACGGTGGTATGGTGTACACGGGCAGTGTAAGTCTGTTGCTTCTTTCTAGGCGGATAAGGGCAGAACTTTGAAAAGTGGCCTGGCTGACCACAATTGTAGCAGGGCCCCTTCACTGTACCAGCAGATCCTATAGCTCCCTTGGAGTTGCTCTGTTCTGCAGCTGCGGTGATCTTTGCTGGCGGCACGGCCATCTTGTACGGCTTCTGTGGTCCCCTGTAGTTCTGAGTTTTATGCTGTGAAGGCCTGAACCTTGCACCAGGTGCGGACGGACGATAAGAAAGACGATTTGCAGTGACAACTCTGGACTGGGATGGTCCTGACTCAAACACCCTCTTGCGATTCTTGGATGCAGTGTAGGCGTTGTTGTTCTTTTCTTGTTTCAAACAATCACTGATAAAGTCATTGAACCTGGCGCGGGTATTGGTACCCACATGCTTCATCATCTTCAGACTTAACCCTCTCTTGAAACTAGCAATTCTCTTTGCATCTGTGTCGACCATGTCTGGAGCATAACGGCACAAGTTGTTAAATGCATGCAAATACTGTGTCACAGTCTTGGTACCCTGATTTAAGGCCAAGAACTCTCCGAGCTTCATCTCAACCAACCCTGGGGGAATATAAGTTCCCTTAAACGCTTCAGTGAATTCTCTCCAAGTAATCTGGGCATTGGGAGGAAAGGTGGTGCGGTGATGCTTCCACCACATCCCTGCCGGTCCTTGTAACTGATGTGCAGCATATTCTGTCTTCAGAACTTCTGTCAGTCTCAACACACGAAACTTATCTTCCATAGTGTTGATCCATTCTTCAGCGTCGAGTGGCTCTGCTGCTTCCTTGAAAACTGGCGGCCTGATGTCCATGAAATCCTTGAAATTGTTATACTGGTTCACCCCATGGCCACCACCTTGATTATTTCCCCTCTGAACATTTTCAGCGATGGTACGCAGAAAATCTTCCATATTCCTTTGTGACTGCTCGGCGTTGCGCTGGCTTCCAAGGAACTGTGCAAAGAACACTTCTGCAGTGAGCGGTGGAGGAGGGGGCAATTGTGGCTCTAGCTGTGGCTCCTGGTGATTGACGTTGTTTGCACCACCCCCACCAGCCCCTGCACCGTTGCCACCGGTTTCAGCGGCCTCATACGTGGCACGGCGAGTGTTTGCCATCTGCATATTTCAGCAACAAGTAATAATTGAGCGAAGTGGTAATAATTGTATTCGAATGAACAATCATGCCATACTGAATTTATTGGAGAGAACAAGTCATGCAATAAAACAGAGGCACAATAATCACATTCCAATTAAAACAACATCACTAATCAAATTACTTCGAATGCAACATCGCGTTCCATACAACCACGTTGCCAGCATACATACACTAGACTTTTATGCTTTCGAGCATCGCATACACAACCAAGATCCAAAAGATCGCCAGTCTCAAGATCGAACAGGATACAACACGATACACGGAAACCAAAAGAAGGCCATCGCGACAAAGCCTATCACTAACGCAAGGCAACTAGCCTACTCCTTGGGGCCATCGTCAAGGTCGGAGGCATCACCATTGCTACCATCAGTAGCGGCGTCGTCGTCGACGTCTATCTGGGCGGCGTTCGGAGGAGCATATGGGCCCATCCCGTTGTAGAGGGCATGAAACTCTTCATGCAAGTTGGCATTATACCCTTCTAGCTCCTCGACCCTCTGCCTCAGAAGGTCCCTCTCGTTCCAGGCTTCATTCCTTTCCTGCACTAGCTGTCCCATCATGCGGTCTGCATTTCTGTTGGACTAGGTCAACGTCTGCACCCGCTGCATAGCACTCTCACCTCTCTCAAGAGCCCGGTCTCGCTGTAAGCTCATGTCGGCCAACTGCTCCTGCAAGCTAGCTATAGCACGTGCTTGCTTCTTCTTCTGCTTCCTTGCTTCAAGCCGATCATTACCTCTCAGACCAGTCAAGGTCCAATAGGTACTCTCAAGACCCTGGTATGCTTTGATGGCTGCATACATGGCACTCATCGTGTGGTTGTCGCTAGCCCGTCCTTCACTTGGACCTCTAACCAGGGCACTTCCTTGCGGCTGCACCCAAATGGCATCACGAGGATCATCTCTCGGGAAAGTACCGGCCAAAGCTGCTGCCAACTCATTAGGAAACCTGCTCATTATGTCTCGAATAACGTGAAAGGCTGCACCCTCTGCACCCTCAACTGGAGTGCGTCCTTCAAACTCCAAATGCCAACCATCCCATTCTAACGCATCACCAAGGGCAGGGACGGTGATCTCCACTATTTCAAGTCCATCCTCAGCTAACTGGCTCTTATTCCAGGAGTACACCGGCTCTTGACCCTCTGGGTACCCCACATCATGGAGCACTCTCCAAAGCAAGGTGGGCATGCCAAACTCACTTAGAAAAGTGTCCGTGCTGCGGCGCTCCCGCGGGGCCATTTGGTGACGGGGTGCTCTTCCACCAGTGGACTTACGGGCAATCTTCTTCGTGCGGGCCATCTGTAGCACAAGTTTTAAATTACCCGTGAGACATATTTTAAGTTAATGTCACTTTTATCAAACTGGGATAATCCTTTTATAAGGGGAGGAATGCAGGTTATGAATGAAATGCACAGGCAGTATGATGCATGCGCGAGTCTTACGTTCTCACAAACTTAGAAAATACAGACATCTAACGATGAATTCGGTGGCATACAAAGGATCTCTCATATACATAACTAATTCGATCTACACGATAACGCTGTTATATACCTGCAGAAAATTCATTTCAGCCCATTCCCCATGGATGCATGAAAGCAGTAAATCTACCTACGCGCTCTACACGAATCCCCAGATGCGTGTACAACGGTAGTATCTACCCAAACACATCGTCCTATTGATGGCATCGCCTCAACGGACGGAACACCCACACATGCGATACTTTCATAAAAACATGTGTAAAATATGTAATTATTCTAGTATCATATAAGTACTCTCCCTAAATCGGCGGTGTATCCGATCATGCTCTCACAGCTCACACTTACCAAAGCGTAGAGGTAACTGATCCATACATTACCACTCAATTAAGTGGCACTCATACAATAGCACGCCGTATGAGCAACGAAAGAGAAATATGGTGCAAGAACCTCAAGTTAGTACTTAAATAGCCACCTAGAGTCCTTAACTAGGCATACAGGATATGACCACTGGCACACCTTCAGTTTTAAAATCACACTTTTTAAATAGAATTTTGTTTTAAATACATTTGTGAACAGTAATCACGTTAAACCATGCTCCGATACTAGCTGTAACAGAACCACCCAATTATACGAGATTAAGTAGGAAAATCATCCAACGGAAGGACAATTCAACAAACTTAAGCCCGTATAACCCGGTAGTCCGTGAAATCTCGACGGATTTCAAACCATTTCACATAACAGCCAAGATCGTACTAAGTTTAACGGTTACCATCATAAGTTACATAAATGTTCGCGGCATAAAATACATCAGAGTTTAAACATAGTTATTACAAACCAGGTTCGAATAAAAGTAGCGGAAGCGGTAGTTCAAATTACGCACACACACAACATTTTGAAATAAAGTGCCAGCTTGTGACCATCTCCAGTAAAAGCATCAGACGAGAAGTAGTGAATGACCATTGCCCATGGTCCTATGCTTCGCCCATCGCAGGATAGAGACAGTTGATACAATAACCGTAGTACATCTGCCCATCTGCAACAAGTGGGAACAAAGCCCTGAGTACGAGAAGGTACTCAGCTAGACTTACCCGTCGTAAACCAGAAATAAAAGACACCAAGGAATCATGATAGGTTTTCTGGTGGGATAGCTGACTCATTTGCAAAAGGCATTTTTAGCATTTAGGAAAACCTTTACAAAAGCTTTGCATCAAGTTAAATCTTTATTAACCTGTCAACTACATTTGCACCTGTACTAAAGTAACATGTAATTAAACAGGTAATGATAACCAATGATCATTGACAACTTCCATTATGTCATAATTCATATAACTGTCCAAGTGTTCCATCAATATTACTACGATGAAGTAGCTCAAGTCAAGTGTTCACTATCCAGTGAACGATGGCGATTCGAATCGATTATTAACCAGCTGGTAAGTTATTCCTCACACAAACCTCACTCACCCGCTAAAGTGAGGTGTTGGTCGCCGAGTCAACCATTCAGGTAAAGTCGCGAGCTTGACAGCAACCACTTGTATCCGGGGGCCGCCCGACTGCTCTTTGGCCTTATCATCGCGCCCCCGTATCCTGCCACTACTGCTCCGGTACAGTGCGTTGCGGGCAATCCACTCGGCCCGATTAATCTCCCAGTTTCGCGGTCGGAAGGTACTTTATCCGGACAGCTAAATGTGAGGCATGCGTTCAACATGACCCGAGGGACAACAACGGACGGTCCTTAATCGACACGGACAGAAAACACTACAGTCCGAAACCCAGCAAGTTTCCGTCCGGTCTCAAATTCATTTCACACTTAGTTATACCATGACTTCATAGTCATCCAAGCAGATCCAGGTAACCACCTATAGCTCGCAGGTGACAGGAAATCACCCGACTTCTACCGGTCTAAGCAAGCTAAGCATTGACTCGACTGCGGATACCAGGGTAACAAGGATATAGTATAACAAAGGTAAGCAAGGTATAATGCAGCAACGTTTGTAAACAACTCCTAAACGTAATGCATCAAATTAAGTAAAGTTAATAATAAATTATTTGCAAACCGAGATAGAAATGCTCCGGGGCTTGCCTCTCTCGAAGGAGCTCGGACGGTGATCGGGGCACTCCGGGAGATCCTCACCGACCTACTCTTCGGCTTCTGTCACCTCCTGCTGCTGCACCTCGAGCTGCTCCTCTAGCTCCTCGGGTAAGACGACAGGGTTCTCGGTTTACGATCCTGTATGATGCAATGCGCGTGAGTGATTATGTAAACGTGCATCGAAGGAGATGAATGCAATGAATATGTTGAAATGCAAGGTAGTCAACATCATCCAAGAAACTATACACTACAAACACATGTCATCTACTGAATTCTCTTCTACTACTATTATGTTAAGTTAACATATCTTATGAAATGTTTCAAATATACACCAAAGCTTTACAAAATTTCTTAATCATACTTAAAGCAACACTTGCTTAAAACCTAATTAATAATAAGTTTGAACAGCAACATATATTTCTGATGCTCCTAAAAATCTAAGAAAATTATAGTAGCATAATACTAACCTAAACAGACTACCATAAAAATTTCATGGCATTTGGATAAGTAAACTATCCTATACAAAAATGACAAGCTCTAGCATAAAAATGAGTATGAAATTACTTTGTACTATGAAAAGTGTCAAACAACAGAATTAATATTTTTCCTAGGTTCTTCATGGAATATAATGACTGTACAAAAACTATCACATGCATGTTTTATACAAAGTTTGCTCTCTAGCAAAAATAACAAAAATCAGCCATTAAAGGCACTTGAACTACACCTCAACATTTTTCCACAGCACATGCATGAAACATATTTTTCCTAGGAAGTGCATGATATATGAAGATTAACAAACTTGAAATCATATTTTTCTGATACATATAGGATTTACTAGTCATTTTACAAGATATCAGCAATATCAAGGATTAATTAAAGCTCTACAGAAAAGTATCCCAAAAATGGCATGCAATATTTTTAGATTGTAGATCTGGTTCCAATGAGTTCATAGAAATTTATTTCACAAATTTTGGAGCTCAAATGAATACAAAAATATTTTCCACAACATCCTTTATTATGAATAATAAAAGAAAACAGAAAATGATTTTTATTTTTAAAACTGGGCCGGCCTGGGGAAGTAAACCGGCCCATGGCCGTTCTCGACCTGGTCCACGCGCGCGGGGGAAAACGAGCGAGCAGGCCCGCTCGGGCTTCGGCCCATGGCCGTTCTCGCGAGGAGGCCGGGGCGGGAGATGCTGGAGGCGACGGTGACCGCAACGGCGCGGCCACGCGACGACCGGCCGGTGGCCATTGCCGACCACGCGCGGGTGCGGAAAAGCGAGCAACAGGTGCGCGGGGAGGAGGCGGATCTGTTTTCGATGATAGAGAAGCAAGAGGGGTAGCGGGGAATCACTCCCGCGGGAGGCCGCGCGCGCGGTGGCGCCATGGCCGTCGGCGGCGGATGCACGAAATCCGCACCTGCTTGGCTCGGGTGACGGCAACGAGGTGCGCACGGGGTGTCGGAGAAGGAAGCGAAGGTGGGTGCGCGAGAAGGTGAGCTATGACGGCTCACCGTCGGCCAATTTGGCCGGTGGGTGCGGCGGTGGCGGCGCTCGCACGGTGAGGTGCTCGCGCGGCACTGAGCGGAGGAAGGCCGAGGCGGGGAATTTCGGAGAGGGAGGGTGGATGCGGAGCGCAGGCGATTTAGAAGCGTGAGGCGCGCGCTGGCGGGGGCTACCGACGGCCAGCTGTCGACGGCGAGCGGCGCATGCCGGCCACGGGGCACGCGGTGTCTGCGCGGGCGCGTGCGTGTCGCGGCGAGCGGGCGGGAGGAGGCGGCCGAGCGGACGCGGGCCGGGCCGAGGCGGCGGATGCGGCGCGCGCGCGGGGTGGCGCGGGCCGATTCGGCCAGCGGGCCGAAAGCGAGGCGGCGGCCCGATTAGGTTAGAAATTGGTTTTTCAAATTATTATTTTTAAACAAATTCAAATAAAAATTTACAAATCTCATTTTGAGCAAGAAAAGGACATTTTCTAAAAATGACCCAAAAACAAAAGTTGCTTAAAATTTAATTCTCTACAACTTTGCTTTTAAGACCAAAGTCCAAATCTGGATAGATTTTGATTTTTAGAATAAAAGCAAATTTAGAGAGGATTTCTGAATATTTTCAAATAACATTTTTAAAACAAATCTTTGACAAAACTTTGAGTGATTTAGTGGCTCAAAAAATTTTCCTTATCATTCTAAGTGATATGAAATTTATAGTTGCACAAATTTGATGAGTGTCATTATCACATTATCACAACATGTTATGCAATACTAGTTTCCACACTTTTATTTTACTAAAGGCACACCCTAAGCACATATAATTATGAATGCCATGACATGTTGTGCTCATGATTGCAATGCAAATACTTACGTAACACCGGAGTGTTACATGTAGCGACAGTCTTGAAATAGATGGACGCTAGTTTCTTGACTGTGCCTGCACAGGGGGCACACTCCATTATTCGGCCATCGCCTTGCTTGTAGCCTATCAGCGGTCTAGATTCTGTTTTGGATGGCGAGCCATGCAAAGAATTTGCATTTTGATGGCGCTCAGACTTTCCAGATGAGTTGCTTGAAATTTTTTTGCATTGCTCCAACAAATTGCGCGTGGTAGGCCGATCTTGTTGTGAATTTGCCATCCGGCTTAAAATTTCAGTTGATGCTATCCTGCCTGTCGGAGTGTAGTTGGATGTGGCTAAGAGCGCTCCAAAACCGAACATATTCCACGAAGTGCTGGGAGGTGAAGCCTGCATGTCGTAGGTCTATGTCTGTAATCCACGCTCTGTTGCGCATACCTTCGGCGAGCGATTTGTTTTTGTTCTTTCAAATTCGAAAGATATTTGGCGCTAAATCTTGGGGCCTTTGACCCTGTAGCCAACACTGCTCCAGAAAAATATTCTTGTGTCATCGCCAATTGTGATTGAAGTTGCCGCAGCAAATAGGAGCCTATCAGTCGTGTCACACAGTGTGTCAGGATTGTTCATCATTGTTCCATCTTCCTCCCACTCTTTCCACAGCCATCTCAGACGTAGTGCTCTTGCAAACTTTCCTAGATGAAGAATGCCTAGACCCCCAGATTCAGTTGGTCTTGTGGAACGTGGCCAATTCACTTTGCATTTTTCCCCAGTTAGCTTGTCTGATCCGGCCCATAGGAAGCTCTTTCTGAGGTTATCAATTTCCTTTAGCATGGCTTTAGGAGCTCTTAGTGACGTGAGGCAATATACAGCTTGTGAGGTGAGTACCGCTTTTACTAAAGTGGACCTTCCAGCATGGTTAATGTTCTTACCATTCCAAACTGTGAGCTTGCTTACAGCTTTGTCAACAAGTGGCTGAAAATCAATCCTCCGCAATCTAGTGCTTGTCAAAGGTAGCCCCAAATATTTAGTTGGGAAGTGCGCTCGTCTTGCAGGGAAATCATGCAGTACCTCGTCCAAGTCGATCCCTTGACATCTTATGGGGATGACAGATGACTTCTGGACATTGGTCTTGAGTCATGACACTTCGCCGAACTTGGTGAGAATATCAGCGAGCGCAGTGACATCCTTCTTAAATGGCTTAACGAAGATTGTCGTGTCGTCCGCATATATGGATGTCTGCATGACAACTTGTTTTCCCCTGAATTTTACCAAATGGCCTTCATTCATCGCAAGGTCAAGGATTTTTTGCAGTGGGTCAATTGCAAGGACAAATAGCAATGGTGAAAGAGGATCGCCTTGGCGCACTCCCCTGCCATGTTTGATAGGCGCAGTGGGGACACCATTCAGCAGGATGCGAGAAGATGATGTTGATAGTAGTGCAGCCACCCACTCTCTCCATTTTGGGGGGAAGCCGAGCTTACTCATCAGGGTGAGTAGATATTTCTAACGGACTGAGTCAAAGTCCTTTGTTATGTCAAGCTTGAAAAACAGGGCTGGTGTCCTGGATCTATGGAAACGACGCACTGCACATCGGACCGACATGAAGTTGTCATGGATACTTCTGTTTTTAATGAAGGCACTCTGGCTCTTGGAAATCAAACTATTCATGTGAGGCGCCAGGCGCATTTCCAGGACCTTTGCAATAATCTTCGCGAAGGAGTGAATTAAGCTTATGGGCCTAAAATCCGAGATCAATTCTGCCCCATCCTTTTTTGGAATAAGCACAACGTTTGCTGTGTTGAGTATGGCTAAATTGGAGGTGCGAAGTCGGTGGAAAGCATTGGCTGCATTCATGATATCCCCTTTGACAATATCCCAACACTCTTTGAAAAAAAGACCTGTGAAGCCATCAGGACTCGGCGCTTTGTCGGAAGGCATTTGATTTATGGCGCCCTTGATCTCAGATTCTGTAAAGTCACTGGCAAGCATGTCAAGATTATGTGACGAAATTTGCAGTTGCTCCCAATTTAAATCAGCCCGCTGTTGCGGCGGATGCTTCATGATATTTTGGAAATGTTTCTGAACCACTGCAACTTTTTCATCATGTGAGACCGCCCAGCCTTGCTCCTTCCGCAACCTCTGGATGTGGTTTTTCCTTCTTCTTGAGTTTACTCTGCGGTGGAAGTATTTTGTGTTGGCGTCACCTAATCTAATATTGGTGACACGCGAAGCTTGCCTAGTTCTGGCCCTTTCAATGACCGCCAAGCCAAGAACTCGTCTTTTTAGTTTGGCTCTGAGATCGGATTCCGCCGGTGATAAGCTTCTGTTTTCCTGAGCGACGTCCAGGCGCAATATCACTTCTAGAGCCATGCGCAATTTCATTTTAGCGTCTGAAACTATTTCATTGCTCCAATTTCTCAGATTTTGCGTTGTGACAAGCAGCTTTTTGTAGAGGATGTGGAAAGGCTCATGGTGATTTGAGGTTTCTGTCCAAGCCCTCAGCACCACCTCTTTGAACCCTGAAAGTTTGACCCAGAAATTTTCGAAGTGAAATGTCCTCGGCCGTCGCGGGCCACTCTGATTGGAGAGTAGAAGCGGGGCATGGTCTGACAGAGAGGTGGAGAGAGCATGAAGAACATGTGAGGTGAAAGTGGAGTCCCACTC
This sequence comes from Saccharum hybrid cultivar R570, assembly GCA_038087645.1. Classification (NCBI taxonomy): domain Eukaryota; kingdom Viridiplantae; phylum Streptophyta; class Magnoliopsida; order Poales; family Poaceae; genus Saccharum; species Saccharum hybrid cultivar. The sequence continues at coordinate 869,226 of JAQSUU010000509.1, forward strand.
GGCATTGCAAAAAACTCTATCTAGCTTCATCAAAGTTGGATGGCGCCTCTCATTGCTCCATGTAAATTTGTGATTCTGAAGGTGAATCTCTTGGAGTTCGCATTCATTCAAGACCTCTCGGAATTGTCGCATCAGTCTGTGGTTTAGTCTTCTATTGTTCTTATCACCCATCGAAGCATTATAGCTGCCCATGCTTTACGTTTTCCAGTTCTAGCTGCTACTCTGCTCGTCTTTCCCCAATGTGGGATATCCTGAAGCTTTATATTCCAGTTGCGTCGAACCCAATGGACGTCGCCTTTGGTCGCGTGGCGGTTGCTGCCGACGTGTGCTCGTGCTTGCAGACGGCGGCACAGCTTGCCGTGGATAAACGGTGATTCAGATAGATGCGAAGGGAGGGGACCAAAATGATGGCAAATTCCAGTTCTACCCCTGTTTGAATATGCTAAAATCCTCTTTTTAATCCTAACCGAAAATAAAGAAATAATAAAATAAAATAAAATCTAGTCCCACTTAATTTGGTACTGGTCCCATCTTTTTTAGTACTTGTCCCCTCCTTTTTAGTACTTGTGAGTACTCACATTGGTACCTCTTATTTTAGGGCCGTTAGATTTCGCCTAATAAGTGGTATATATTTTTTTCAACCATCGTAAAATTTCTCATTAGAATTATATAATTCATCTTCGACCTACTAGGAAATTCAGGGTTCTAAACAAGCCAGATTATTATGACCATTGATCAAGATTACTATAATCCTAATCATAATCTAGATTTTATATTAAGCTAAAGTGAACCAAATTGGGCCTCAGTTTATTTGCAAAAAATAAGGATTTACAATGAGTTGTCGACTCATCATAAACACATTACTAGAGGAATATTTATGGTGACACAAAACAAGAGTTATGCAGAAACTATTCTGCTAAACATATTGCTCAGTCACAAAAACAATTGGCGGTGGCTCTATCAAGCTATGAGGTGGATTGCATCGCTGCTTCCTTGGCAACATGTTAGGGCATCTGACTCGAATGTCTTGCTCGGGACTCTCTATGGGCGGGTGGACAACATTGCCAAGATGAAGGCCGATAACCAGTCGATTGTATTTTTTTAGAGAACGGAACTACAGAGCTGAGAGTCAAACACAATCCAAAGCCATATGGCTGAAACTCTTACGTCCAAGAATCCGGAAATAAAAGCAACAAGGTTCAGCCCAACCAGGACGAATGGTTACTAAATTGGAGAAGAAGTAGGACTAAGCTTCCATTCGATTCCAAAAACTCCACCCAAACGTTTTGAAGACCGCCATAATCATTGTCTCCAAGTTCTGCATCCGCGTTTGAATGCCGGCCTCTCCTCATTATGCAGTAGGACCACTTTCGGATCTAATATGTTGCCCTGAAAATTATCCGTAAATATGTAGGAGACTTAGCCTTGTTAAAAACCATGTCATTTCTATTTAACCATAAAGACCAACAAAAGCGCAGCCGTGCCTAATAAAATTTGTTTTCTAAGGTGAAGACACAAGCCATTTAGCCAAGAGCCAAACATATTAGAGAAACCAGTCGGTGGTTGAATTCCAAAAGTGAAAAGTAAAGTATTCTAGGCAAATCTCGCAAATTGGCAATCAAAAAACAAATATTGAATAGTCTCTAAGGAACTACAAAAAAACACCTGACACTTCCTTGCCAATTTCTTTTAGCCAAGTTGTCTTTAGTGAGGGTGACTCCCTTTTGTAAATACCACAGAAAAACCTTAATTTTCAGCGGTATTTTCAATTTGATCATGGTTCTCTACATGGATCGGACAATGAAAAGGCCTTTCTTGTTGTGGTTCCAAATAAACACATCCCTCCCATTTGTGAGGTGACCGCGACCACTTTAGATACAAGATCGTACCAAGAAGTCAAATGTTCGTTACCAAAACCTCTCCTAAGTGACACATTAAGTGGTACAGTCTGTAGGAGATTTGCCACCATATCATCTTCCCTCCTTACTATTCTATAAAGGTTGGGATATACCTCCCTGAAGGACTTGTCCCCTATTTAAGTATCCTCTCAAAATCTAATTTGTCCTCCATTTTACACTTTGAATGTTCCACCGGCCAAAAAATCAACCTTAGACCTTCAAAAGTGAAAGCATATAGGCCCCGAGGTTTGGTTTCGGCAATTGATGACAACGCTTTATTACCATGACTAACGTGTGTTTTGCAGAAACTTTGGTAAGTTAGGTCATGGAGGTTTTAACTGCTTTGGGCACCATGGTATTCATGCCCCTTGATGGAAATCGTTTCGGTTTTCAAAAGAGTGACGTCAAGATTAAGGACGGTTAGTTCCGGATGTCGAGGTGTTGAGAGACATTTGGAATAGTCGTTAGGATCTTCGTTTTTCTCTTTTGGCCGTACTATAAAGGGGGGCATGAGCGGGTAGCTTGACCTAGGCGAGTCCTATGTTTAGGTGTGGTGCACACTTGTTAAACTTGGCGCTAGGCAGCTCTAGAATAGCTCAAAGTTCAGTTGGAAGCAACTTGGTTCAAGTTGTGACGCGTTTCGGAGAGTTTCGGGTCGTTTTCCCATGACCGGACGCGGTCCTCGGCATGACCGGACGCGTCCGGTCAGTACAGTTCCGCGGCTAGGGTTTCAGCTCTGAACACCGGACGCGGTCCTCACGAGGACCAGACGCGGTGGTCAGAAGTCAACACGTGTCACTTGAGGGAAACACCCGATCGGACGCGACCTGGGTGTGATCGGCGCGTCCGGTCATA